>WWET01003817.1:120205-157274 GCA_011038615.1 Limnodynastes dumerilii | reverse complement strand
TTTCAATCTGGGGGGGTTTCTGGGCAACCAGAAACCCCCCCTGGGTGCGCCACTGATAATATATATGTATTCAAAGAATACAATTAACTTGACTCCCCTGCAATCAGCATGGTTTTGCCCAGGAGCAACTAATTTCAAGCACTTACTTAAGTCTGGATCCAGCCCGATATTTTTATTTACATTATCAGGCGCCTCATCCAATTTATTCCTTTACCATTTTTTCTTACAAACCAACAGGTCTAAACATGGATAAATCAGGCTGCGATTATTATTAACGTTTATTAAGAATACAAAAAGGTGAAATCTTATTACTTCTTGGTATGAAGTAATGTTATGAGCTTTTCAAATGCAAAGTAAGTGACAAGATAAAGATTGGGCCAGTCATGTTTACTGTATAATTACATATCCAATACAATAATTAACAGACAGGGTACAAATTGGTAAAATAGGGAAAACAATAAGAGTACAAAACGGTAAATAGGGGGGGATAAGTGTGCGCGTGCGCGTGCGCGTCCTTGTTGCCAGTTGCCACAGCAACGCAATGTTACTGTACTGTGGGACGCCTGTAAGACTGGCACATTCAGCAGCCAATCAGTAACGTTGAATTGAATATGGGCCGGGTCATGAAGACCTGGTCAGCTAATGAGCTGTTTGTATGCAGCAGTCCCGCCTCCCCTGGGAGTGAATGAGTGCAGGCATCACACAGACAGTTATTGTATCTCATTACTGGTGAAAAGCTGAGCAAGGAGAGGTGAGATTACACTTGTCTGTCACTCACACTCACTATCTAATGCTGAGATCTGTCGGGTAACAAGGAGCAGTGACAGACTTCCTCCCCCCTCTCCCCATTCAGGTGTAATATATATGGCAGCTGCTGTCTGGTTACGTGAATACATTTTGTGTTGCACAAAGTTTAGTTTAGTTTTAACTTGGCAAAAAAAAAGTCTAATTTAGAGTTATGGAGAAGAATAAACACAGATAACTACTCCTTGTGATGGGCTCATCGACCATGTGGTGTGGAACTACATGTCCCAGTATGCTTTAAGAGCATAGCTAAAGCAGATAGCATGACAAAGCATGCTGGGGCTTGTAGTTTCACAACACCTGGAGATATGCATTACTTCACTCCCTCTAGTGTCATCAGTAAGAGGATTCTATATGTCAGGACTTGCCATCCTGTGTCTCTCCACGAGATTTCCCAGCATGCTTTGCTAACTATTAGCTATTAGCTATACAATTACCTATGCTGTTATAGAGCATGCTAGGACATCACAACACAGGGAGACTCAGATGTCCTGGCCTGGAATATGCCTTATAATATAAGTTACTATCGCCATCTAGTGGTACAATATCAGACTAACATTGTCATTACAGATCAATGGATTAAATAAAGTACTTGATCATAATCTTGCTGTTTTCCGGTAAATGCATCATGTACCTCATGAATTGGAGAGATTATCATGCCGCAGGTTTTTTTAGTACATTTTATTTGCTCAAACTCTTTAACACATTGTATAGACAGGATTTTTTTTACAATTTGCTAGAGAATCCATGGCAGAGATCAGTCAGGAGTCCTAGGGACCTCGGTGACCCAAGACTGTAGCCATGTATGCTCCTTGTACCCCCTTTCACTGTTCTTGGCAGTCACCTAGAAAGTGGCACCCTAGGCAGAGTCCAAATGAGAAATGTATTACATTGTATGTAACTAGAAAAGACCATAAATCAGCTGCTTTGTAGAATTTAACGGTAGAAGAGCATACAAGAGTCCTTAAATATTTTAGTAAATGACTTTAATATAGTTAATCTCGGAATTAATCCCTAGTAATTTCTGTATTTACTTTCTGCAGGTGTGACCAGCAATGAACCAAATACAGAATTTATTGTATGACTCCCTGATAAGGACTCAGCATGTGGAGAGTGCGGCACTAATCAAAATAAAAGAAGGAATTGCAATAACGTCACCCCCCGGATTCCATGTACGGATGTCCATCACTATGTTATCAATTGCAGCAAAACATCCATCACTCCACACTTCACTTTCCATAACTACAGGACTGGGAATGGTGTTATGACTAAACATCACTCAGTGATAAGACAGATGATGCCAATCACTGAGTCTTTAGCCGCTGCTGGTGGTAGGAGGCATTGGCGGGCACCCCTCTCTGTCCAGGCCCCGGCACACCAGTCCTGACAGTATAACCCTGATGGCGACCCTGGCCACATATCATAATTCAATTGCAAATATATACACACACTAACCTGGGTCTGTTCATGCCCCAAAAACATTCACCACCTTGCATTACACTTAAACAGATTCCTCCAGAGGGTTGTACTTTCTGAGTCTCGTGTCCCAAGTAATAAATTGGTATTTTTTGGGGATAATAATGCTCTGTCACCTGTGAGAAATATGTGTCAGGTGGAAATGATTCTACATAAGATATTGTACACCGGCACTTGCATTGTTTCCACAAAAAATATTGTAAATTAAATTATAATTAAAGTTGTTTAATTCTGTCTTTTAAGAGAGTGAATCAAAAATTATTCTCATTTTTTTACCTGAAATCCTTTGTGAAATATTGTTTTGATCTATTTTTCTGAGTAATCATTTATCTGGACATTTATACATGTCATTGTAAAATTACAGGCCCTGCACTTGTTTAATATAAATCTTAATCATCCCAGAATCCTCCAGTTTTAACCAACGTCCTGTCTACTTTTGGCTTAGCCCCTCCCCTTCCATGTTCTGCAAATCAGGATGTAGCATTAAATTTGGAACATTCAGGATTCATGATTTATCTGTATGTGATTTTTTGCTGCTAAAATACGATCTATCATTCTGAATAATTGTCTTTCTACCTTTACAGCTGCAGCCTCAACAAATCCAATCCGTTATTTCTGCTTTCAAGAGCACGCCAGTCACAAGAAGAGATGGGTTTCCGTTCCATGACAAAGTTTACCACTGTATCCGCGCTGATAAGGACTCCATTTATGCAAAATGTGTACGTCATCAGTATTTACTTGTGGTATTTTGTGGCCAATAATCCTTATTCCTGTTATATTGACAATGCAGAAATAAAAAAAAAGTAGTTTAAACAGGGCCGTCATCAGAAATTGTGGTGCCCGGGACAGGACTGACAAAATAGACAACCCCTGTGTATATGTGTGTATATATATATATATATATATATATACCAGGGTTATGTGCACTCACGGCTCCTTTCCTTAATAAATCCCAAGTTCAGAGAGTTTGTAGACACTTTGCACTAGATCCACAATATGGACCGCAGC
Organism: Limnodynastes dumerilii; assembly: GCA_011038615.1. Taxonomy (NCBI): domain Eukaryota; kingdom Metazoa; phylum Chordata; class Amphibia; order Anura; family Limnodynastidae; genus Limnodynastes; species Limnodynastes dumerilii. The sequence continues at coordinate 153,986 of WWET01003817.1, read as the reverse complement.
TCCCTTTTTTTGACAGGTCTTTGTTCCAGTCACAGGAAATCGTTTAAAGAGTAAATCAAAAGGTGCGCTCCATAGTGCATTACAAGATATCAAATTTATTAGGAAACACAAAGCAGGTTCCCAATCTGTGTGCATACTAAAAGGGTCTCTCTACCTGAGAGTAAGAACAATCACATATGGTTTAAAAGCACAAAGGTAATTCTCACGGGTGTACCGGACGTCAGGCTCTGGATCAGCAATCGCAAACAAGACTCCTGACGAAGTCCCACCTGGGATGAAACGCGTTGAGGCTTCTGGCACCCGTTATAAGCACAGTCGGATACTTGGTTTGCGATTGCTGATCCAGAGCCTGACGTCCAGTACACCCGTGAGAATTACCTTTGTGCTTTTAAACCATATGTGATTGTTCTTACTCTCAGGTAGAGAGACCCTTTTGGTACGCACACTGATTGGGGACCTGCTTTGTGTTTCCTAATACATTTGATGTCTTTTAATGCACTATGGAGCGCACCTTTTGATTTACTCTTTAATATATATATATATGTATATATGGAATATTTTCATATTTTATAGGGCTACATTCAATTAAGAGAAATGTCTGACAGGAATAGTATTTACATTTACACATACTGAATCACTCTGTAGGTCTCCAGCCATCCTTTACTGTCTCCTTGAGTGTCTCCAGCCATCCCGTCCTGCACCTTGTGTATTTCAAGTCCGACAATCTCCCTCCTTTTTGTGTGTCTCCAGCCATCCTTTCCTACCCCCTTTTTTTACTCCAGACATCCATTTCTGCCCCCTTGTTTGTCTTAAGTCAACCAATCTTCCCCATTTTTGTGTGTCTCCTGCCAGCCTTTCTCCCCCTTCTTGTGTGTCTCCTGCCAGCCTTTCTCCCCCTTCTTGTGTGTCTCCTGCCAGCCTTTTTCCCTCTTCGTGTGTCTCCTGACAGCCTTTTTCCCCCTTCTTTTGTGTCTCCTGACAGCCTTTCTCCCCCTTCTTGTGTGTCTCCTGCCAGCCTTTCTCCCCCTTCTTGTGGGTCTCCTGCCAGCCTTTCTCCCCCCTTCTTGTGTATTTCCAGCCTCCTTAATGGGTTTCTGGCATCAAAATCAATAAAAAATATAGTATAACCTTTATAGAAAGTCACCTTTAGTACATTTGCTATAGAGGTTTTCCTATTGAGTATCATTTGGAACACACACTCTATACATCAACTCTATACATCAACTCTATACATAAACATCTGCAACAGAAAGACTTATTTATTCACAACTATATAATATCGCAGATGAGTTATATCCCACACGCGGATCCCAGTCTAACATTTCTTTATTCTTCCAGGATAATGAGGGAGTCGTCATGGTAAAAACCAAATACAACATCCTGCTGGCTGCATACCGGGAAGGCATGTACCCGAGTGTGTGCGTAGAGGCTACTGAGACGCTCGGTAGGTTATTGCCGGTGGTTTCCATGGTGACAGCCTGAATTATTTCCATGTCTGGAAAAACTAAGATAAAGTCAAGATCTGTCTGGATAAAGGGCTTTGTGTTTATTATCTTCATCAGATAACAGACAGATCGGGTATCTGAAAGGGAAACACCACCCATACAAGCTCTTGGGTAAAAGGAGCGAGATTTCCAGTGTGCTAAAAACACAACCCCCACATCCCTCCAGAATCCTTGGACCCTACGACATTCCCATAGCAAGTGCCGAAAGGTTCCTCCTCTGCACTACATCTATGACACCTGGAACTGGGATGTAGTTACCGCTGCGACAATACCATTAAGGCTACGGAGAGGGGAGGGTTAAGGTTAGGCTGCGGGACCAGGATGATGAGGGAAAGGTTAGGTTTTGAGATGAGAATGGTTAGGGTTAGGCTGCAGAGAGGGGAGGGTTAAGGTTGGCCTGTGGGACGAGGATGGTGAGGGTAAAGGTTAAGTTGTGAGACGAGGATGGTTAGGGTTAGGCTATGGAGAGGGGATGGTTAAGGTTCGCCTGTGGGACGAGGATGGTGAGGGTAAAGGTTAAGTTGTGAGATGAGGATGGTTAGGGTTAGGCTATGGAGAGGGGATGGTTAAGGTTAGCCTGTGGGACGAGGATGGTGAGGGTAAAGGTTAGGTTGTGAGACGAGGATGGTTAGGGTTAGGCTATGGAGAGGGGATGGTTAAGGTTCGCCTGTGGGACAAGGATGGTGAGGGTAAAGGTTAGGTTGTGAGATGAGGATGGTCAGGGTTAGGCTATGGAAGGGGATGGTTAAGGTTAGCCTGTGGGACAAGGATGGTTGGGTTAGGCTACGGAGAGGGGAGGGTTAAGGTTGGCCTGTGGGACAAGGATGGTGACGGTAAAGGATAGGTTGCAAAATGAGGATGGTCAGGGTTAGAATGAAGAAAAGTTACCTGTTGCCATTAGACACAGCAGTTACAGGAACGATTCTGTCTTACTGTAAATTACCAAGAGCTCACGGCGGTCATAGATATGTCATAGGACAGATCATCATAGCGGCGAACTACATCCCCTTCCACTACACTTTCCCCCATCAAGAATCACTTAGCTTAGAATCTATATTCTGCATGAACATGTGTATGATGATATTGCCGTGCAGTGGGTGAGCCCACACCCTCTCCATAGGTACTTCTCCATACTAGTCATCTGTGTGTATCAGTGCTATTCAAGACTCTGTGGGCCTGATTCAATTAGCTTCGCATCGGTGTTATTTTCGGTGCAAAGCTAATTCCGCAAATTTTTTGGGGGGAGATTTTTATGTGCACCCCATAGAGCTGTGCAGAAAAATGTGCTTATTTTTCCTACTGTATATGACGAGAGAGTGCAACGCAAGCTTTTTCCCGTCTTCGCGGCTAAATGAATCGGGCCCTGTATATTGTGATCATGTGCATTATCCCTCATATCTACAGGTCACTTTTCGTTGAATATGTTTGAAGGATATGTATGTCTCTGTGCACATTATATTTATTAATGATATATTTGTGTTTTTTTTAAATATATTGAGTTTTCACTTGCTTTCCTAAATTTTAGCCAGTGGGCCTGATCTAGATTTACTTTAAAATTACGTACGTAGCCTCTGCAAAGCTACGTCATGCGAATTTCTGATTCACATTACCGCACATAACCGGACACCCCCCCTGCTCTCTCACGTGCGGATAGTGAATCCATGTCCTGGGGGCAACCTTTACTGTGCCGCATGCATCTCCATTTCCATGTGTGTGTCTCATACACATAGGGCCTGCCCACTTGCGGAGGCTAATTTCCGCGCAGAATGCGCAGTACCAATATTCACCTGATTTCTGTACTTAGCGATTTCTTAGATGTGGATATGACCCAGTGTGAGTAACCCTCTATATTCTGCTAGCGCTGCTTTGAGACTTCGGTCTCCACTCCTATTGGTTTATCTCGCGGGGGGGGGGTAATTGCTGCATCCCCTTTAGCAGCAGCTGCAACTAAGGATCATTTTATACAACAGTGTTCAGTGTTTTCCTTGTGTTTCCTTTTGATAATGTTCCTGACATGTTTTTTTTTTTAGGTTGTTATTTCCGGGAGAAGGATCTGTGATCTGCAGACGTGTTGCCGTGGATAGAGAGAGATTTTATAAGACGCCAGTGAGATAATGGGCCTGATTCAGAGATACAATGCCGATGGGATCTCAAATATACGCATCTAAGTGTCAGGTCGGAACAGGTTACAACCCACTGAATAAACAGTCACTCCCCTTGCAAACAGCGGCGGATCTTAAAGTTAGACCACCATTGACTAACCCTAACTCTGCGCTGTCATTTGAGATCTTAAGTGAATTAGTTGCGTTTATTTAAGATCCTAAGTGTCTGCTCGCGCCCACTTTCCCTCATCTCAATGCCTCCCCCCGCCCATATTTATGCAAATCCTTGGGGTCCTATATTTACGCAGCATTCGGATCTTAAGTGCTTGCGATCGATTCACAGATCCACGCTTACCGAATTTAGGATCCTAACCTCTATGTAGATGGCGTTGCACTATTACTACTCTACGTAGATGGCGTTGCACTATTACTGCGCATGCGCAATGATGCGAATTTCTTAAGATCCTAAATATACGCACCTAAATAGCAATAAAATCGTATCTCTGAATCAGGCCCAATGTGAGCAATCGGTGTAATAAATATGCATCATACGGCAGAGAGAGCCAGTGCTACAATGTCATGACACAGATGTAAATAAACACAGTTAATAGACAGAGTTGTAAATAAATGTTTTATATATACAGACTGACAACACTCAAAAATGTTCTTAATCAGCCTAAAATCCCAGATTTATCTCTCAGAAGGACACAATTCTTCGCTGGGTTAGGAATTACGGATCTCTATATCTGCTTTTATTTTCCCCTTAGTTGTGTGTGTTGCAGATTGTCACTGGTTTACAGCATCAATAATACAACCAGAATTATTTTACAATCTACTTCATGTGTGTGGGCGCCCCGTTCTCTCCCATCGAGCTCTGAACTGGCCGAGAAATTGATTGCTGCTGCCTCAAAGAGGCAAAGGAACAAGTACTGGAATTATAATATTAAACTGAAACAGAAATGACTAATGTTATAGGATAAACTATCTAGCACTATCCAGCTTCTGCTTCTTAGGTGCGGAGTTTCCAGAAATGACCCATTACGCATGCATAGTAGATAATCTTACACAGTCACCATACCAGTTAGGTATGTAGATTGCCTCAGTGCAGTCTTTAAAGACCGCATGGACTAGTTTAGTTATAAAGAAGCGGCCTAGAGCCATCTCGGGGAGTTATTAGATAGAAGTTGGAGGGGGGAGGGATGTAGATTAGGCGGGGGTGCGGGGAGAGGAAAGGTCTGTGCGGGGTATCCTTCTTATGAAAGAAACTACGCACGGTAAGATAAGGTAGCTCTATGGCTCTAGTAAGTGTGAATGAATCAGGATTAGAAAAATATTATGGATGAAAGTGATGAGGATGCTGTGATTCATTATTAGTTATAATATCATCCTCAGATGATCGACTGTGCAGATTATGAACGTGCGTCTTCTCTTCCCTACTAATAAGTAAACTGCGTAAGAACCATGACAATTAAGACGTTCAAACCGATGAAAAACACATTACATATTGTGGCTCGTATTCAGACTACCTGACATATTGCATATACATCCGGTGTTTACCGAAATTGGATATTGCGCATGCGTAGTTATTTTTTAACGTAATCTACGTATGTTTTCTTTGCGTAGATGCGGTCTGAATTTCGGTAAACACTGGACATATATGCAATACGTCAGGTAGTCTGAATACGGACCTGTGTGCTATCAGTGATCAGGATGAGGTTTGCCGGTACGATGGTCTGTTTAGCGCCAGCTGAATAGCGACTGCCGGTAGTTTCCATTTTAGAAAGCGTCAGATTTCTCTGCCAACAGGTGAGGGTTTTCACCTAACCTTTCTGCAGCTTTTACTAAATACTTTCATTTATCCCTCTTTATCCATTTCTGTCTGTCCATGGCCTGAAAGATTTGTTTATTTGTTGTTTTGGGTGATTTCTCTCTGTGTGATGCAAATGGCTGTGGTTTTTCGCTTAGAAAATCTGTCTTGCAACAGATTACTTTGCGGCAATCATCGGTTTTCGGCAGTCTCACCCTCAATAAAAATGACTCCCGCAACTGCACGGCGGAACGGCGACAGGTAAGTTTTCTTAACCCTTCCTCTAACTATCCTCTTCCTGCAACCCTCCTCTAGCAGTAACCTTAACCTCCCACTCTGCAGCCTAACCCTAACCATTTTCGTTTCACAGGCTAACCCTAACCTTAACCATCCGCTCTCCACAGCCTAACCCTAAACCACCCCTTCACCAATCCTAACCCTTTCTTTCCCGCAGCCTAACCCTGACCAGAACAGATACCTTGTCGAAAATGGAACGTTCGACATGGTACCCGTTCCAGAATATAGATATTCTGTTTTAAAATGTGCAGGAATTGTGCAACCGAAATGAAGCTTTTGGCTGCATCAGTCTCGAAAACCGGCCCTTCGTACCAACTACATCCCGATGCAAACATATCTATAGAGCATTTATGTGTCATATCCAAGGGTAACAAGTAAAACATAAATAAAAAGGCAATAAACATTGTACAATGGCATTACGTGCCTATAGACGTAATCTTGGTGCTTATAGTTTTGAAGAAAAACCGGTATCGATAGTTTCGAAACCCAAAATAAAAACTCCATGGTTCCTTTGTTAAAACAATTCTTTGTTGCGTGTTCTTTAAGGGAGGGAGTATTTGCTGGTTTGGCAATCGCTATTTCAGCAGAGATACCCCTGACAGCTAAATATTGGTACAGACAGGAATCAAAAAGTAGGAAATTGTTATTACAGCGTGGGTATAATACAGAAAGCTCCAATTTCCACAGGTTACCCGTTCTGAAGGCCTGAATTTAGGGTTAGGCTGCATTTTAGAGTCAGGCTCCTGGTTAAGGTTAAGCTACCAATTAGGATATGTCGCTGTTCGATTACACAGCAGTCACAGGAACGATGTTGTCTGCTTAAAAACTGGAAAAAGAAAATTATCACAGTCGCCATTTTATTACCGGGATGTTATCTGTTGAAATTGAGATCTTTGAAGCGGGGAACTACACCCCTTTTATTCTTGTGATGGTCCTTGTCTGCACATACACCGTGATCAGCGGTTGTATTGTCCCCTTGTTTGATCCTCTGGAGGAAGCTGTGCACTCTCTCCTGAAGGGCGTTGTCCAGCTTCTGGTGGAGTTGATCTTTTTGCATCTGGATTTGTTGCTTCTGCCTCTCGCCTTCTCTCATGGAGATGCTTTCTAGACACGCAATCTTGCTGAGCTCCTTGTATGTCAGCACTTCCATGCTGCTGGTAGACTTCCTTTGGAGGCGTACCATTGGGCTAGGTTTCCGTCCATGTTTTTCAGAGGACACCGTTCCAGTAGCTTTTATTTTTGTGTCATCCATGATTGGAAGTGGACCCCCATTTGCAACTCCATTTTTGCTTTCCTCGTGTTTGTGCGACTGGTGAGGGATGCTGGGAAAACTGTGAGAAAATGGAGTCGGCAGCCATTTTGAACTTGTCCCATGGTTAATGTAGAGCTCTGTACAAGCAGGCAAATGACTCTTGCTAAGGACAGAGCCTCGCTTTTCTTTTTTGTAGGCATGGATGTCATTCATGACATGCTCCAGCGTGGACTGAGGTGTGACAGCCCTTTGAGTAAGCAGATTTTTCCTTAATCGGACAATGGGACCAACCGCTTGCCTTATTCTAATCAGGTCTGCGTGATGTTGGGATTGTATGCTGTCCAGCTTGACGCACAGACTCTCATCCTCCCTCTTGTTCTGCATATACGCGTTAGTTATGACCGGAGCGGACCTGGGCCGCTGTTTCATAGGTTGCGCCATCAATTTTAGTTGGGGACAGTCCTGTTGAGACAAATTTTTTTATTAATTACAGGGTAATCACAAAAAGTAGGAAAAGTTAATGAAGAGAAGCATTAGACACAAGGGACCTGATTCACACATAAGAAGGCTTTAGGTTCTTAATTATACGCAACTAGTAGCAAGACAACTCCTCTGCCACGCCCCCTGGTTTTCAGCTTCTTAACCGACTTACGAAAGCCATAGGGCTCCCTAATCTTTAGGTTCTTAGTTGTGTGCATAGGGCGGCTAATTAAGAACATTTCTGCCTAACTGCGACCAGATTTCCTCATTTAAATATCTCCCTCCACACAATGGGCTGGATCCAGACCTTGTTAAGTGCATGACGCCCCCTGGTTTTCAGCTTCTTAACCGACTTACGAATGCCATAGGGCTACCTTATCTTTAGGTTCTTAGTTGTGTGCATAGGGCGGTTCATTAAGAACATTTCTACCTAACCGTGCCCAGATTTCCTCATTTAAATATCTCCCTCCACACAATCTTCTTACCTTTGTTCTTAAGTTTTCCCGGCACGCCCCTTTCTTATTAAGTCATTAGGAACCTAGAATAAATCGTTTTAGCATGGTGATTCAGAGCCGTCCCATTCTTAAGTCCTATGTCAATTGCGTATATTAGGTTATTACGCAAGCGCAGTATATCCCTTCTTAAATATACGCACCTAAATATACACAGATTCTTAAGTGTGAATCAGGTCCAAGGTTTAAAAAAAAAAAAAAAATCAGTGAACAATAAATTTATATAGAACTGTGATTAATAAAGACAAAGAACTGGATTAAGACTAATGAACATTACCCCACTAACGCACGCAAAGTGCGTAAGTGGGGTGTTTGGAGGGGAGGGTGCATGCGCGATCCAGATATTACATGCGAAAATGCACGTAACACCTATTGGAAGGAACTTAGTTCTCTCCACAAGGAATTACGAGGAAAGGGGCTGTGCTTCCCCTCTGCCTGCCAAGGTGGGCGGGGCAAAGCATTTAAATTGTAAAGTAGGTGTGGAATTAGGTATTTATGAGTGGATCAGTGGTCAGACGGACAACTGATTCGCTCATAGGACTTAAGGCTGCCCTTAAGACTCTCCTCTTCCATGCGGACTGACAGATCTGAGGGGTCGAAATCAGGTTTTATGCTGATTTAATCGTATTAAGATAACATTATATTTCACCAATTGCTCCTTATTGTCTGTTTGTTTATAAGTGGATTTAGTTTGTCCTAAGTGAGCAGCCGGAGATATAATTACGGTGTGGTTGACTTTAAACCGTGTTAATCTGCAATATGAGACGGGTGCTGGACATATTCTGATTTCCAAATTATTGGTACCAGTTGTACAGTATTATGTTTAATATTAAGGTACTTGTATATTCAGAACATAGGAATCATACAAGTTACCAATTACAGATAATAAGACAGAAATAAAACAATTCTATATAATATTAAAGAAGAAAATATCATTAGAGCTACACATAAACATCTGCATCATAATCATATATAACTAAGGACAACCATGGATATAGGTCCGGATTCACGGTTATGTAGTTTTCATCTTACGTATGAGATTTAAGAATTGAGCTACCATTTCTGTACGTAGATTGCGTTCTTAAATATACGCACCTAAACTCATAAGACTTCTTAAGTGTGAATCAGGTCCTATGACTCGTGCAAACGTAAAATGGCTGCGTTTTGACAGGCACGCATATACTGTACATTATAACAGTACAACCCGCCATCTTGTGTACTGATGGGCTAGTAAGGATGCGTTCGTACACGCAGAACACAAAGATGGACGACATAAGTAAATAAGGGGAACGGTGTGGATCTGCTTCCGCTCCTGTGTTGCTGATTTCCTCTGCCAGCAAATTTACCCTTAGTGTGTTGCAGTTGCACAGTTCTGCTCATCTGTGTAATATTTCCGCATAGCCATCATTATAGATGTATAGGAGACATACTTATCAACCTCAGAAAGCTGTGCCAGGGGGATTGATGGCCCCTACCATCAAGACGCTTTACGTGCATGTAGGGATCTGAAACTACGCAAGGTAGAGTGGAGTGCACGACCCGTCACTCCCCTCTATCGGTAGTCGTTCTGAACCCTTAAGTGTCCAGAACCCTACCTTAACTGTTACGCATTGATCCTTATGGACGCGCATCAGAGCGTATCTGGCCTTCCCCTCCGCCAAATCTTCATTTAAAAGCCTATCCCGCCTCCATGGCAAGGACACGACAAGCATATATGAAGGGTCGGCCCTTTCATCGTATCTGCAAACGTACGGAATTGAGTTCCAGCAGGTACGTCAGCAGGTACGCAGGTAACATCTGGTGTGCACATGTGCCAGTGTTAGGGGACTCACGCAAATTAGGTGCGTAAGTCCCCTGACGTTATTATTTCTGGATCCGGTCCATACTGGATACCCTTTCCGCTGTCCTAGAAAGTTGTGCTATTGGTGGTTTCTCCAAGCAGCGCCTTGGACTGGTTCTTCCTCAGACTTGCTGTAATCCTCTCCAACTATTTTTGGGGCATTTTTCAGTATGAGTAAATGTGTTTATCAGTGGTAAGAGTTTCCCCCACGTCTTCTTTTCTTCCCTCTTTCCTTCCTCTATTCTTTACCTCTATCCCGTCTTCATTACTTAAATATATATGGAGGTCAGACTGATAGCAGATGCCTTGCTTCTTTTGTTGTCACACTACCTCTTCAGCCTACTCAGCTACTTGATCTTGAAATGAGATTTATCAGACTGTGGTCTTGGGCAATCTTATGCCAAATAAAAATAAAGGTTTTAAAAATATGTATTTTTTTAAATTCCACCAAATAATGAAACTTTTACAGCTACTTTCAAATGTTGAAGGCTGATTCTAAAAGTTTATATATATCCGCCAAGATCGTTTCATTGTCTAATCCCACCCTTCATCTTCATATTAACAATAAAGACAGAACCAACAGCATAATTGTATTCATAGAAGGTAGTATTCCAAATCACGACTTACCAACAGCGTATCGTGTCCTGTACTTTGCTAGCGGGTGATTCGCACTGCTGTGTAAGAAGGATCGTCCTCACACTGAAGACCTGACAGAAACTTTACCTTTCCTGGTACTTGACAGTTCTATTCAATGAATTGATTGTGTTTTGTTTGTGGAAATGACCTCTCCTGTATAAGATGTGGGAGGTCTGGGCTTTCTCACCTGGGTACAGTAATGTTTACTCTCTGACAGATGATAGTGCTTTGTATTGTATGAAATTATTTGGCTGGGTTCTTTCCACTGTTAAAAGATGTCTTCACACAAAACGCTGCTTTGTAAACAAGCTCTATAGTAAGGTACTGTAACATAGACAAACACATTAGAAGAATGTATACGTGATTATTATTATTAACACTTATTTATATAGCGCCACACATTGCCTGCAGCACTTTACAGAGAACATTAGACCTTCACATCAGCCCCTATTGGCGCTACATACTAAGATCCCTAACACATACACACACAGACTAGGATTACTTTTATTGAGTATGTGGCCAATTAACCTACCAGCATGTTTTTTGAGTATGGGAGGAAACCCACACAGACAGAGGGAGAATATAAAAACTCCACTCAGATAAGGCCTAGTCTGGGAATTGAACTCATGACCTCAGCGCTGTGAGACACAAGTGCTACTCACTGAGCCACCGAACTGAAACTGTATGAGTTTGTTCAGATATTACAAGACCTTTTATTCAGTAATATTGAATTTACAATTCCTCAACTGACACTGAACGTTTGAAAGAAAGATTTTAATTGTTTTAAATTGTAAGCTCATATGAGCAAGGCCCTTCCCCTCAAACACTATTGCTCCACATCCTCTCTCCTCTCCTTCTTCCTTAGCCCCATCTCATCCCTTATACTATTACTTTTGCAATGCATTGTTTTTACTTTACTTGTGTTTGCTGATTTGTGTTTTGTACTGCATCCCATGATATTCCTCTGTAGTGCACTGTTGGCACCTTACAAATTAAACAATAATAATGCTACCTAATTACCTATAACCCCAGCTACCTTCTATAGCAGTGACAGGCATTCACTAACACACTACAGTCTTCAAAATGGACACGTCAGAGTTAGTGGCTGTTTTCAGGTAGACGCTAATCTGATTAACATACATAAAGTCCATGTTACATGACAGGTCGGCCATATACTAGATCTACACGGTGCTTTGTAATTCTGATCACTCCATTGTACAATGTGCTGGACCTTCCACTACACGTTTAGTAGAACTAACCTGCCGACACTTTGCCTTGTACAATGACACGACGTGATCTCCTATCTGTGCTATCAGCAACGTGTTAAAGTGATGAAGCCATGCCGATGGTGAGAATCGGTGCACAATTACATTGAAATACTAAAAAAAATGTACAATCTAACAACATACCTGTTATTACTGCAACAGAACCAAATGTACCCAATGTGTATTCTTACCCTGGACCCTACCAACATTGAACTGGATCCAGACTTAAGAAGGAGCTTGAAATTTAAAGAGGAAAGTAACACCTGAGCTAAACCATGTTAATTGCAGGGGGGGTCAAGGTAATTGTGTTCTTTGCATGCAGGGATATATCTTTGAATTGGTTACTGCACACAGATACTGACCAGCGTTACTATCACACTGTTATGTAGACTTGGGATAGGAAACATCACCTCTCAACTCTAATACTGTTTGCAACAGATGAAATATGACTCCCCTGATATCAACATGGTTTAGCCCAGGAGCTCCTTCTTAAGTCTGGATCCAGCCTATTATCTGTAACCAGGAGCCCAGATCCAATCTCCCTTCTCACTTTTTATGAAGTCTGTTGTATTTGAGGGGTTTTGATATTGACTCTATTGGATGACCCCAGTCCAAAAGTTGAAAGCGTTGTCCTACTAATTAAAAATAGCTGCGCTGGAGGGAACTATAGATTAACCAGTGGTTCAAAAACACTATGAAATTGTTTATTGTAAAACACAAAAATTAAACACATATTAAATGGACACTGACCATTAATATCACATACCTTTTAGCCCGCGCTTGTGGGGGGAGACTTTTGGTTTTTTATAGCTTGTCTTTTTTATGCTTCCCATCCATTGTATATTGGCTTTGTCCTACTGCGGAGAGCTGAGGAACCAGTTTCTCGAGGATAGTTAACGTAAAGATTAAATAAAAAAAATGATGCCACAAATAACCATTATTGCGTTACAAAGATACACAGTTATGTAATATACAGTATGTCTTCCTTCCAGCTAAGCCATTTTTTGTTTCAAGTTGCATTGATTACACTAACCTTAAAATAATTTGGTCTGGCTCTCCGCAGGCGGGACTCGAGCAGGGGTGTGGAATCCGCACGTGCTCTCCAGAGCTCCAGTGCACCAGGTAGCAAGATCAGTCCTGCAGACTCCGGATCCCGATCTGCTCCTGGGTCCCTGGTGGAAGCTGGGACCCTGTAACTCTCTATATTCTTAAACATAATCCTGAATAAATCTCTCATTGCGGAGCAGCCTGCGTGTGGGAGCAGCTGGATCTTCGGGACGCCGCCACAGTTTTCTTCCAAAGCTCACAATTGGGGTGATTTAATTACATTTTTGACCAAATATAGCAGGCTCATATTTAAGATGATAATTTTGTATGGCCCACAAATGATGTTCACGAAAGACACCCAACCATATATTTGGATCTGCAGTTTCACACTGACCTGACCAGTTCTCGGTGACCTCTCTGGGTGACTGAGAACATATAATATAAGAGGCCCATGATATGGATATAAGATATAAGAGGCCCATGATATGGATACACAGGCTGACACAATTTATTTCTATTGTACCCAACATATAAACATTTTGAGTCCCCGATATCCATGTCCTTCCTCGCACCAACAGATTTATAATAGACAGGGCCGACGGAAGTGTAGACCGAGCATTGTAATAAGTCTGGAGAGGTCGGAATTTGTTCTAATCGGGGAGCACATATATGTTGATCGTTGGTACGACCTCACCTAGAATACTGTGTTCAGTTCTGGAGGCCATATCTCCAGAAAGACAAATACATTAGAGACTGTGCAAAGAAGAGCAACTAAAATGGTCCATGGCCTTTGTAACAAATCATACCAAGAAAGGCTAGAGGAAGTAAACATGTATAGCTTGGAGCAGAGAAGGGAGAGGGGGGACATGATAGCAGCTTTTAAATACAAGGGTTGTGACCATCTAGAGGAGGGTACCATTTTTCAAAAGAAAAGGTGTAATAGAACACGAGGGCATGGATATAAACTGGAGGGTGGTAGATTCCAATATAAACTGGAGGGTGAGAGAATCAGAGGAAATGTGCGGAAAAATTACTTCACTGAAAGGGTGATAGATAAGTGGAATAACCTCCCATCTGAGGTGGTAAACGTAACACAGTAGAACAGTGTAAATATGCTTGGGATAAATATAAGGATATCCTAAATCTCAAACTAAACTGGGGATAAATAGGGTCTAGGGTCAGTATAGTTGTAAATAAACAATTGGGCAGACTGGATGGGCCATGTGGCTCTTATCTGCCATCACTTCCACATGCGCAAAATGCGAAAGCCAATGAAATCCAACCAAATGCACGCAAGAAAGAAAAATAAGATCCCTAGATCTGGTCTGCTATTAGCCTTTATTTATAAGGTGCTACACAGTTTCCACTACATTGTATTGATAGGCTCCAACTTATAAAAATGTATTCTTCATCCATTGAGCATTGGAATCAGCTACCCTATAACAGAGTACAATGGCTGTGTATTGGAAGGATGTGTCCCCTCATTGGCCTCTATAGGAGAGGTTGTAGTCCTCAGCTGCTAAACAATAAAACAAATCTGTTCTCTTTGTCTTCATCTGGGAAATTGGTAAAAACACTCACCTGTGACAGGTACCAGGAAATAAACTTCCTTATTGTGCTTTATGGATCACAATGTACATAGTGATGGGAGGATGTCTAATCCTCAATGAGGACATTATTTATTGTGCTGAAGAGCTCTTACTATAAAGCGAATGTACTTCATGGTCTCCGAATGTCCCGGGAAATGAATATGCCTCTAATAATACATGTATATAGAATGTATCCATTATTATAGTGGACAGCTGCCACCTGTCCTGTCTGTGGTCATAAGTTCAAATCCCGGACGGTGTGCAGTTTGTATGTTCTCCCTGTATCTGTGTGGGTTTCCTCTGAGTGCTCCGGTATCCTCCTATGTGCCCAAAAACTTGCCAGTAGGTTCATTGGTTGCTATCAAAATGAACCCCAATGTATGTGTGTGTGTGGTAGGGAGTGTGGCTCCAATGGGGGGAGGGGTAAGTGTTCTCTGTGTAGTAGAGAGTGGTTGGGTCAGGGGGAGTTTGAGGAAGGGTTGTTTCGCAGTAGTGTGGCGGGGAGGGTGGTTGCAATGGGGCAGACTAGATGGTCCAAGCGGTCTGTCACATTCTATGATTCTATGATATCATTAACAGTGTGTTCACCCTGAATGCCCAACATACATAGAATCACATAACAGACAAACTGTGAGTATAGCTGTCCACACACTATAAGACAGTGGTTTCCAAACCTGTCCTCAAGGCTCCCCAACAGTACGTGTTTTCCAGATCTCCTTTTGGGAGCACAGGTGTGTTCATTATTGACTGTTTAAAAGATCAACAGGTGGTATAATTATGTACCTTGTTCTGTAGGGAGATCTGGAAAACATGCACTGTTGGGGAGCTTTGAGGACTGGTTTGGAAACCTATGCTATAATATGTCTAATGCCTAGTGTCTACTAAATAGCTAGACAGTGATTGGTTGCTAAGTGTGACACCTACACTTAATAAAGTAAATCTACCTATGTAGATTTTAGCTATTACCGCTACATAAAAATAATGCTTATTACTGGAAAAATACGGGATCTGTGTTGTCCAAATAGCAAAAAAAAAAACAAAACCTCAAAATGACTTAATAAAATTGGACCCAATATAGACTTGAAGCTCCCAGCACAGAGGCAGCAAGGAGAAGAAACCAGATCCTAACAAGATCCAGCCTTCCATGCAGGCGGAACACGCAAGCCTCGGCTCAGATAATCCACTGCAGTGTTGCTTACTTTACCTGCTCAGTCACTAAGCTGTCATGCCCCTGGAGAGCAGGTAAAGGAAGAGCCGCTGCAGGGGATAACCTGAGCCGCGGCACCTGCATACTGCTGTACAATGTTGAAGCCACTGCTCAGTTGATTCCCTCTGCCTTTGAAGTAGTACAAGTCAGCAATGCTAAGGGTGAGAGGCTGAAGCTTTGCCTAGGGTGTCCAGAGACCTAGGGCCAGATTTACTAAGCTGCAGGTTTGAAAAAGTGGAGATGTTGCCCATAGCAACCAGTCAGATTTTAGCTGACATTCTCTAGTATGTAAAAAGAAAGTGAGAGCTAGATCCTGATTGGTTGCTATAGGCAACATCTCCACTTTTACAAACCCGCAGCTTATTAAATCTGGTCATAAGACAATAGCCAATATAAATACGGGTGTGGGTCCCCGCAAAGAACGACCCCGATATAATCGATCTCGGAGCACCAAGCACAGTGCTCCAAAAGGTAAGAATAAAAATTATCCCAACCCTTCCCCTAATTCTAACCCTAAGCCTCCCCTTCCATTACCCTAACCCTCCTTCCCTGCAGCCTGACCCTAACCCTCCTTTCCCCGCAGCCTGACCCTAATCCTTCCTTCCCCACAGCCTGACCCTAACCCTGGAGAGGTTCCTCACCTTTCCCGTGGTCTGGGTCCTGCGGTAGCGGCGTTTCTGAAACGGAATGGGTGAGTATGCCGACCCATTCTGAAATTTTTTTCCAAACTAAGGGGTATTCCTAATAGTGACATCTAAAAAAAAAAAGGAACTTTAGGATGTCACTATTTCGGAAATCAGAGTTTCTGACCGGGGACTGCAACCAAGGAAAATAATTTTTTTATGAACGCTGCGATATATTTCGTTACAAAAAGACTTCTTGTTAGCGTGCAGTTAGAGGCTCATGGCTAGTTTGTTGAGAGTTGAAAGTATAAATGACTACTAGCTGAAAGTAAAAGCGACATTTAAGGCAGTGATTTGAAGGGTTTGAGGTATGAAACTGTTCCTTTACAAAACGCCCATGTAATACATATAGCTAATATTTTACAATAAAGGTGTCTACCGTTTAATTAATGCAGCGGCATAGTTTTTATTTCTTATTTTAGTTTTCTATTTTTCGCAATACATTGTCCCATGTCTTTGGTGGGTCTCTATTTCGAAAAGCAGTCCATCGTTGCGGGGGACTGCAACCGGTAGGTTTGAATGATTCACATCTAACACACATGCCTGATATGTACAAAGCGTATTCCACTCTGTTCTGATTAGAGTTGTTTTCCACTATTAATAAGCTTCGGTAAATCTAACCCCCTGTCCTGCAGGTCTGTGGTTGCTATCCAGGTGAAAGGAGATCTTTTAGTGTAAGGTTTCATAGTGAGTGTGTATAATGGGAAATAGAATATGTTTGTGTTATTCTATCGACTAGAAAAGAATCTACCATCTAAGGAGTTATGTAATCTAACAAAGAGTAGCCGTTATTAGAGGTGACCTTTTGTATTTAATCCTTTTTATTTCTATGGATAGGAAAATAAATGGTGTGTAACAGTTTAGAAGTCAGAAAAAACTGGCAACACTAATAGGGCAGAGTTACAACAAAACAGAGGCCTTTTACAAGAAAGAGAAACATTCAGATAAAAGCACAGTTTGACGTTGTAACAGATCATTATACAGGGTTGCTGACTCTCCCGGAATATCTGGGAGACTCTCGATATTTGAGCAGTTCTCCCTGTATCCCAGGAAAGCGGGCAAATCTCCCGCAAGTCCTGACCAGCTACCAATAGCTCTTGTAATCCCTAGAGTCACTAGGGATGGGTGGGACTTGGTGATGTCATCAAGCCCCGCCCACCCCTGGAACGCTACAGATTACAGGAGTGATTGATAGGGGGTGGAGTGTAATGACACAATTTGCATAATCTGCATTAAGACCCGCCCCTTGCTGGAATCTATGGCAAACCTGTCATATCTAAGAGTAAAGAGCATAGGCCACACCCCTACATTCTCTCTACTGCTGTCTCACACGCTTTACCATTGGCCCCCTGCGTTCCTGGTCCCATTCCCCTCTCAGTGCCCCTGACTCTGAACCCAGTGCCAGAAAAAGCCTAGATCAGGTCCAATATTATTATCCAATATTATATTTCTGTAAGTAAAGACAACCTACAGCTGAGAGAGCTCAGGCAGTATGCAGCATCCATTACAGGTGAAGGAGGCTTGTCCCCAGTACAGGCATGCACAGTGAGATTGGTGGTCTGTGCATGTGTGGACCCTGCCGGCTCACGTGGTACTCATTGAAGTGTGATGACCCTTCAAACCCACAGGATTCAAAGCAAGAAATGTTGTGGTTTGTGTTACCCCTCCTGTCTGGCAGCTCAGTAGAGACAGGCTGAGTGGAGCAGATCTCCCCTTTTTCTCCCCAGTCCCTGGAACAGTTTTGTGTATACATTTTGAGGGGTTACGTAAGCCCAGATTGTTCTACAAACTATCCAGACTGCAAAATGTTATCAAGGTTTTTCCCATAGATAACATGTCCTCCAAAATATAGATGCTCTTATAGGAGGGCATCAGGGCTGCCATCGGGGGACTGGAAGGGCTTTTGTCCTGGGCCTGGAGAGAGAGGGGCGCCAATAGTCCCCTCAGCCGCTGGTAACGCTGGTAGAAGACAGATTAGTCACGGTCACTGTCACCAGCTTCCTACCACCAGTACCTAATGCTGATGAGCAATACCAGGCTACACATCAGCCGCTGATGCCCAGGGAGGACTTCACTGCACATAGGCCAGCTGTGAATCATAGCTGCAGGTTCCACCTATAGGTGATGTCCCCACATGCGATGCCATATAGGCGGTGGAGCACCAGGGCCCAGGTCCTGGGCCCCACAATTTATGATGATCGCCCTGGAAAGGCATCAAGGGCCAAATTTACTAAGCAGCGGATTTGGAAAAGTGGAGATGTTGTCCATAGCAACCATTCAGATTCTAGCTCTCACTTTCCTATTACATACTAGAATCTAATTGGTTGCTATGGGCAACTTCTCCACTTTTCCAGCTTATTAAATCTGGCCCCAACTCTCTATTGGTTCCTTACATACGGCCGTATGTAGACTACTGGACGTATAACATTAGCGTTTTTCCTACTGCGCATGCGTAGTACATTTTTTACGTTATCTACGTATCTTTTCCTTACGTAGATTGCAAAATTCCTTACATAGATTACGTAAGGAAAAGATAATCATTTGTCTTGTATTGAGGAAAAGACGAGAGAAATGATCTTTTTGTTTTTGCCCGAGAGATAACATTGTGCGAGTTAATCTTTCCATAGTTTGACAGTTGACTTTACACAAACATAATCTGTCCATAATTTATAATTATTAACAATTAGGATCTAAGCGGAAATCAATGATGTTATATTATCAAAACACTGATGTTATTCCTCTGCATATAGACAAACCGATCTACCAGTCCACATAAAGCATCTGCAGGGAGAATACTGTGACCACTATTTTTTAAAATCTGCCAACGATGACATGTACTATTTTCGGCAGCCTAAACCCTAATCCTAACCTAACTCAAAATTCAGGGGGAGTAACATTCGTAATTCAGAACAGATCCCCTTTCCAAATTGGGCCATTTTACATAATACCAATGCCTTGATTACATATTTCTAGATTTGATTCCTATCTACAAAGAAACAGCTGCTATTAAGCTGTCCAAATAGCAACTGCCGGAACGGCAACTATATCCCGTGATACAGTATATGCTAATATATGGAGAGTGAAGCCTAAATTAAAAATTTTTAATACTTTAAAAAACTAATTCTAACAAAAAACAACAAAAACACCCACCACAAGTCTTGAGGCACCATCTTAGTGAGCTGTGAGGCTTATTAATACAGTGTAAGAACACAGATAAATACAGTGAAAACAGGGGCGGGAGCCTGGGTAGTAACTGACGTGTGCGCAGTGTGGTCACCGGCAGCTGAGCGCTCAGTTGGCAGCGGCTGCCAGCTTACACAGCACTCAGCATTGTGTCTATAAATGCTGAGCTGTTTATATACACATTGGCAGCAGCTGCATAGCGCTGCCCTCTGTAGGCCACGGTCCCCCTTTTCTGCCAACAGAGAACAGCACTAAACTGTCAGCTGCTGGCAATGTATTTATAAACAGTGCTGAGTGCTAAGCACGGTCTAAACTGCAACTGCTGTCAACTTGCTTCTGTGGGCACAGGGTGGGCTACTGCTCTGTCCCCCCCTCTCCTCTGGGACCCATGGTAGCCGCATCCTCTGCAACAGCAATATTTATACCAATGAGCGAAGATAAGAGTGATGACCGGACTGGTATTTGTATGTAGGTAGGGCTGTGGGCCTTTTTTAAAAGATGCAGAAGTGAATGATGAGTATTAATGTTACCACAAACCTTATCCTAAGACTCCCCTCCCTGCATTTTGGAAGCAGCAACTACAGAGCTGGACCAGTCCAGAGAAAAAGGAAGATAAGTAAGCACACAGGAAGTTATTATTATGGCTTATTTATTTAGCACTGCAAATCGACCACAGCACTTTACAGAGAACATTTAGCATTCAATTCAGTCCCTGCCCTAACACATACTAGGGTTAATTTTTTCAGCAGACAATTAACCTAACAGCATGTTTATGGAGTGTGGGAGGAAACCCACACAGACACAGGGAGAACATAGAAACTCATGACCTCAGCGCTGTGACACACAAGTGCTACTCACTGAGCCACCGTGCCGTCCTTGTTGACATTCTGTTGATCTGAATTTCAAAAGTGATACAACAGCAGACAGCAGAATGTTGTCTGTATCATTTTAGATGCGTTCCGATTTTGGCTACACTGATGAACGCTTTCATTTTGACTGCTGTACCCGTGCGCTGCACTCTGCTCTCTGCTTTCCAGTTTGAGACACTCATGGTGACAGTGCTTTGACATTTAAACCATGCAGTAAGGGCTGGGTTTAGCCATTACCTACGATCCTATATTCTGTACGCACAGAGTCGCATGTAGAATATATAAGGTTGCCCCCAGGGCAAGGAACCACTGAGCAGGGAGATTGTGCATCAGAAATTTAAATCTGGTTTAGGCCCAGTGTTATTGGGCCTGATCCAGACCTACGACCGCGAGCGCCCGCGAGCGTAGCGTATGATCGCCCGGGCGTATAAACTTTCACGCCCATGACACTCCCATTGATTGTACCTACTTACAAAAAACCCTACCCTAAGTTTTTCCAGCGTACGTGCGAATTTTCGTACCGATACGCTGGTCGTACGGGGCTTAGCACGCCCATACTGTACAATATACATCAATTATACTGTTTGAGGTTTAATGTGATGTTAATTATAGCAAAAATGCGTCAGTAGGTAAAACCGACATCATTGGAATCAAACAAACTATTAAACAACAACAGACCATAAAGTATCGAATGATCCAAAAACTGAATCAAAATGAAAAACTGAATCATGTAGCGTGGTTGCTATGAGTAACCAAGCTGACAATAGAGTTAGATGAAATGTGGGATCTCATAGCGCAATTTTTTACAGAATCAGTCGCTTTAGTGGCTGCCGCCATAGGATCTTACAGTTTCACACACAATGGTTAATTTTAGTCAGCAACCAATTACCCTACTAGCAGTATTTGCATGTTTTTGGAGTGAGGGAGGAAACCCACACAGACACCAGGAAGAAATTACAAACTCCACACAGGCCATGTCCAGGAATCAAACTCATGACCTGAGCACTGTGATGCAGAAGTGCTAACCACACGAGCCACTGTGCTGTGAAATATTTAAGTAAAAGTAATAGAATTTATATACGTCGCAATTTTAAATATATAAAGGGAGAAAGGGCTTATAATGGGCATGTGTAAAATAATTAAATTAAATGAGTTTTATGGATAATTCGTAGGTTCTTGGGTCTTAATCCCGCTCTTGTCGCTGCAATTGGGTCACTATCAAGCACACACATGAATGTTCACCATGCAAACTACACACACAGCTCACAACAGGGTCTGATGTATAGAGCTTCGGGACACACCCAGACATTGGCTCCTAAAGGTGTACATGCATCTTTGGCATCTCTGTGTATAATGTTATCCAACATGCAACAATAGCTGCCAATAGACACTCTTATCTCTGTGTTCCCTGGCAGAGGTCCACGCATTGGTATTCCTGCGATTACGTGTCCAGCTCAGTAGAGCATGATCTGACGTGACACTGAGACTTTCATAAAAGAAAAATATCGGGTGTACTTGTCTGATGCAACTCAATAACAAAGAGATAATCATTTTATTCCTATCCAATGTTATTCCTTTGGTTTTTCGACTTTTACTCAGACCAATTAATTTTGCGCAAATTCTGGTTTTGTTGCCTGGAGTTTTCCAAATGTTATCCCTCTGCTGTGTGACTGGATCATTCAGAGCACTGAGCAACATCTCTAACATCCTGACTGCTCCCTTCTGCAGTGTATGGGCTTACCCTCATGTGTCAAACTCTATCGTCCTGTAGATTGTAAACTTACCTAACCAGTCTGTCTGTTATTACCCGCTTTTGTGTATAATGTTCGTTTGAAACAAAAAAAAAAAATTATATGTAACGCTTTCCATATGTGTGAAGGGGTCTCAAAGGGCCTGATCCAGAAGAACGCCCGCCGTCGCTAGGACGGCGGGCGTAAGCGTAAGATCGGCTTTTCAGCCGATCTGCGCATGCGCCGGGCAGATGTTGCCTGGCGTTTGCATTAAATCACAGCCTCATTTCCATTGCGGGAGGGTCAGCAACCACGGTTTAGAGTTTGAAAAATAAAGCGGTTCCATATTTGTGTGCAATAAGAAGAATCAACCAGCATTTTCTCTGCCTGCAAAAAAAAAAAATAGCAATTACAAACCACAAATTTGCATCTCTCACATTGCATAATGGTTAGCCCAGGTGCAGATTTGGCTAAGAAATACATATTTTTAAGAACTCCTCTACTATAGAAGCTGTCATGTGGAAATCAGTATTTGTAGCATTTCCCTAAAGTGTCCTGAACAAATGGATCAAGTAAACCTAATATTGTTAGTATGGATAAAGAAGAAACACATTATCAGCGCCCTCAGATGAACTCACCACTAGGGGGCGCGGCTAGTCATCATGAATAAGCACGAGACGGCTACATGGAACAAACCATTTATTTCTGCAGGGGGGGGGGTGACGCCCTGTGTTTTAAAATGGATATCAATGCATTTAAGCTTGCTTTGTATTTCATTAGTTTGTATAGCCATGTGTTTTACTGGGCAGTGTGTATGATAAAGATATAATATTACATGCCCTGCCCCCCATGTTGTGGAATCGAACAGTCTGCAAGTTAATAAACTTGACAGGAGGCTGTAGTACAGTAACAGGCTGCAGCAATCAATATGGAGGGTAAGACTTATTCATTGTCTATGTCTAATAGCTGTCATGTCTGTTTGATATTTTAGAAACACGTCGGTTTGTTATTGCTAGCATTGGGGCTAATTGCTGTGTGCATTCATGTCAATAAGTATAAAATATTCTGCTAGGTCCCTGCAAGGCAATATGACCCTGTAATGTTCCCTAATGCAGCAATAATAGAACAAAAAAGTATACAGTATCCTTCTAGACCAGCCCTGGTCAACCTGTGGCTGTCCAGGTGATGTGAAACTACAACTCCCAGCGTGCTCTGCCCGTTGTTAGCTATGTCTGTGCTATCAGAGCATGCTGGGACATGTAGTTCCAGAAACCCTAAACTGGTCCGGATAATATGTACTCCGTTTCTGAGATCCTATTAACTTAATGCAAAATAAAGATTTTAGTGCAGTAAACCAGTGGCAGTTTGGTGGGTAGAGAGGCATTTTTTAATTATGCGACCACATGTCCATATGCTTTGACCGTGCAATGATTCTGTGGTCTATACAAATAACAAGGACATTTTCAGAAAATATAACATTCATACATATATTCTATAGACCATACAGTAACCCATATGTGTTTTTGTGTAAGGCTTGGAGCCCCCTCAATTGTTTTTCATATATGTCAAATTTTGCAGGGAAAGGACCAAAACTGTTATTTTCCAAAAAGTTGTCGCCTTTGTAAGCTCTTTAGTTCATAGGTCACTTGAATAATACTGTTGAATACACTGGACTGAGCAATGGGTGATTTTAATACGAAATCTATATAAGTTAATGATAAACCGTAGTGTCACAGGATCATGCCTTTGTCAGCCTGTGCATAGGGGTAGTGTCTCATGGATCATGGGAGTTGTAGTTCATACCAGATGCTTTGTTATGCAGAGGGAATGTTGGCCGCATATTTCGATGCTCCTGGAGGTCCAGAAAATCTGTACATTAAAGAAGTCCCCAGACCTGTCCCAAAGGAAGGAGAGGTCCTCTTGAAGGTCAATGCCAGCGCTCTGAACCGGGCAGATTTACTACAGGTACGTATGTGGCGTGTTCAGGGCAGTATTTCACAACTGGGAATTTTCATAAGTCACACGTTAAGGTATTTCTTAATTAAAGTCTTGGTGGCAGTAATTAATCAGTTTTTAATATTCCTTAATAAATTCTTACCAAAAAGTACACTAGGGTCCAGATTTGCTAAGATGCGGGTTTTGAAAGAGTGGAGAGTTTGCCCATAGCAACCAATCAGATTCTAGCTGACATTCTCTAGAATGCAATAGTTAAATAAGATCTAGAATCAGATTGGTTGCTATGGGCAAACTCTCCACTCTTTCAAAACCCACAGCTTAGTAAATCGTGACCAGGGGGGCTGATCCAGAGTGTGAGAGTAATTGAAAAAAAAAACAGGGGCAAGCTTAGACCTGGACAAAATCATTTAGCAACTTGAGAGGTAAATGACTTTGCTTTTGTACACAGAACTCACATACTGCAAAAGCTTTATATTTAATCTGTACATTAGAGTTCAGTCAGGAAACTTTACCTCTCAACTTTCACAGTTTAAATTTGCCTCCCCTTGCAGGTCTACATGGTTTTTCTCAGGTCTACACTTGTTTTGCTCTTAACTCTGAATCAGACCCTAAGGGACCAGAACAAAAAATTTGCCCATGGCCCACTGCCAAGGCCTATGTAGTGTATCATTGTGACAGAATTATCACATAGGGCCTGAAAAATCTACAATAAAGTAGGATCCATTTTTGTCTTAGCCTACTACAGTATAACTTCTGTAGTGTAGCTGCTTTTATATAGAAAGTGATGGCAGATAAGAGCCACATGGCCCATCCAGTCTGCCCATTTGTTTATTCAAAACTATACTGACCCTAGACCCTATTTACCCTCAATTTAGTTTACTATTTAGGACATCCTTATATTTATCCCAAACATGTTTACACTGTTCTACTGTGTTACCTCAACCACCTCAGATGGGAGAATATTCCACCTATCTATCATCAGTGAAGTGAAGTAATTTTTCCGCACATTTCCTCTGAATCTTCCACCCTCCAGTTTAAATGTATTGAATCTTCCACCCTCCAGTTTATATTCATGCCCTCGTGTTCTATTACACCTTTTCCTTTATATAATGTCCTTCCTGTACCTGTCACCCTCCAGTTTATATTCATTCCCTCGTGTTCAGTTACATCTCTTTCTTTGAAAAATGCCCCCTCCTCTAGCCGGTCACAACCCTGGATATATGTGAAAGCTGCTATCATGTCCCCCCTCTCCCTTCTCTGCTCCAAGCTATACATGTTTACTTCCTTAGCCTTTCTTGGTATGTTTTGTGACACAGGCCATTTACAATTTACTTGGTGACAACTGGGCCATATAAGCCTTTCAGATCTCCCTTAATTTTACCGCAGCTCTGTACACAGAATGGGCCGGATACAGAATAAAGTACGCACTTACGATGTGCAATTCTTTATTCTATGCGTGCGAGGATACTTCCTTCCCTTTACGTGTACGTAAGTTCTAAACTCTGGACGCTACCTTAACTTTTTAACCACGTAAAAAGGAGCTAGTGTGTAATGAAGGAGTGTGCGAAAGTGCTTAACTAAGACCTGTACGGTTTTAATTTATCCTCCGCCCACCATACGTACATGCTGTACGCATGACAGGTTGCCCTGCCATCGCAATAAAAGCACGCACAGAGTATTTAGGAATGTGTAAATTGTCTGTTTTGCGTAAATCTGGATCGGGCCCAATGATTTTCCTGTCGCTTATATTTACCTGTCTGTCAAGTCCGGCAGATCCTAAACAATTGTAGTTCTGACCTTTCACCATAATTTAATAGACATTATTGCCCTTACAGAGAAGGGGAAATTATGCCCCACCTCCTGGCGCCAGTCAAATCTTAGGCCTGGAAGCATCCGGTACAGTGGTAGCGCTCGGTCCTGGAGCTGATGGAAGATGGAAGACTGGCGATAGAGTGATGGCTCTTCTCTCTGGAGGAGGCAATGCACAGTATGTGGCAGTCCCTGGCTGCCAGCTCATACCTGTGCCCCCTGGCATGAGTGACACCGATGCCGCTGCTATCCCTGAGGCCTGGCTTACTGCGTACCAGCTAATGCACTTTGTAGGCAAGTCTTGTACCTGCAATAGCCACATGAACATATATTGCTTAATAAATCAGGATTTGTTTTTTCTTTGTAACCATAGCAACCAAGCAGACACTGTAGTGGCTGAGGGTGGTTAAAATGGCCGACAACAGTAAGAGATTGAAGGGCTTTATACAAACCCTCCAAACATGAACCCATTCCGCCAGCTACAAAAGACTCTGCTCCTGAGCTTCCAACAATCAGTTTCTATGGTAACCTCCTGTGTTAAATAGAAAAAAGTTTTTCAGTTAATTTCTGAAAACCAGGTGAGTGACAGTTGGAAGCTCAGGAGTGGAGTATTGTGTACCTGATGGAAGGGTTCATATTGAAGGGTCTGCTCATGTAGAGTTGTGCGCACGTTATTTGTAGCATATGTGAGCTGTTTTTAGCACTGCATGCCTAGAATACAGATATGTTTTAATGTGCGCAATGATTACTCTAAGTATACAAAACCATGCTTTGAAAGAGCGTAATGGGAGATTGTTTACACCATTTATGTGTGATGTTCTGTTGAAAAATATGCAACTGCACCACATTTAAGGGCATCAATTTGTACCTGACCATCCCCTATTGCCAGTATGTCTGCACACATTACAGAATAACATGTCATCACAGGGTAATTGTGTGAGCTACGTGCATATACTTTTACCAGCAAAATTACACATAACTCTATCATCAGACCCTGAGTGTCCTTAGACCCAACTCTGAATTGTACAGAACAGAACTCTCCAGTGTATGTGTGTGTTCTATGGAAGAGCAGATCAGATTTACCTGCATGTAGACAATGTAATCACTGAATTGCTCCCCTTGCATGGTGTTATGGTTCAGCTTGGAGCAGATTCACGCTGTCCTATTATGTTAATTTTTTTTCTGTCTTCACATCAGGTCCATTTTGGGTAATACATGTATCAGAAAAGAGAATAAAGGTTATTTATGTCTAGACAGTGGTGGAACTGAAATACTGCAGTCTGTGTACACCGGCAAGGCCCCTCCCCTTATCCTCCATCATGCACAGTGCGACCATCATCCGTTATGCATGTGCAAACAGGCAGCAGTTCCAGCATGCGCAGAATTGCTGCCCTAGTGCTGGAAGGGTGTGGGTCCCCGCTTAGAATGGCCCTATTTAGATTGCATATGCCTTGTGCGGTGAGGCACAGCAATCGATCCACGGAGCACCGAATTTTCGGTGCTCCGAAAGGTAAGGAAAACAAGTACCTCAACCCTTCGCCTAATTTTAACCAAAACCCTCCCCTCTCATTACCTTAAACCTAACCCTCCCTCCCCTGCAGTCTGACCCTAACCCTCCCTCCCCTGCAGCCTGACCCTAACCCTCCCTCCCCTGCAGCCTGACCCTAACACTCCCTCCCCCGCACCCTGGAGAGGTTACTCACCTTTCCTTGAGGTCCGGTGGTAGCAGTGGGGTATTGGTGGCGGTGGTATTTCCGAATCAGAATGGAACATCCGAAAAGGAGCTTTCGGATGTCTGTACTTGGGAAAAAGATTTTCTAACCGGAGACTGACAACGGTGCTGCAAGAGGCCGGACGGCTGCGGAGTGTCTGTTCTGCAGCCACGTGGCCTGTCCTTATGCCTTTTAATCCTGCCAGCAG
The DNA here is from genome assembly GCA_011038615.1 of Limnodynastes dumerilii. Lineage (NCBI taxonomy): Eukaryota > Metazoa > Chordata > Amphibia > Anura > Limnodynastidae > Limnodynastes > Limnodynastes dumerilii. The sequence goes on along the minus strand of WWET01003817.1, from coordinate 126,297 downwards.
CCACGTGCATGGGTTTTCCTGGAGGACACTCACACAGACACGTAGTGGCTGACCCAGAGGTAGAGATAACAGTATGGGCAGCATGGAGGCTCAGGGCAGGGCCATAACTAGAGGTGGGCGATAGGGGCGATCACATAGGGCGTAAAGTCAACTTCATTTTCACGTTTAAACTGGTTACTAATTCAGAAATGGGGACTCCATTTTCTCTTTTTGCCAATGGCCCTAAAATTTCTAGCTATGGTTCTAGCTCAGTGAGTAGCACTTGTGTGTCGCAGCACTAAGGTCCTGAGATTGATTCCCAGACTAGGCCTTATCTGTGTATGTTCTCCCTGTGTTTATGGGGGTTTCCTCCCACACTCCAAAAACATACTAGAGGGTAAATCGGACTAAGGGAACTTAGTCTGCAGCTATAGGGACAGGGACTGATGTGAAGGTCTAATGTTCTCTGTGAAGCGCTGCAGACAATTTGTGATGCTATATATATAAAATCATTATTAATAATAATATCTGCACATGTTGCAATGTGGGGAGTGCAAACTAATAAAAAAAAATAGTGCATTCAGGCAAAAATATTGACTGATTTTACTTGATGCACACAAATGCTGAATATAATTATTTAACTCTAATTTAGGGTTTACAAATCATCACCTAACAACACATTCTGTTTGTGCATTTTCAAGTTCCCTCCTCCTCCAGTTCAACGTGTATTTTACATTCCACATAGATAGGGCCCTGGTCGCCAGCTCCTAATGTATTTAAAAGCCATTGGATAATTTGTAATCTTCTGTGTTGTCCACTCTTTAAAGGGAAAGTTCAAAAGGGAGAGACGGTATTGATACACGCTGGAGCCAGCGGGGTTGGCACGGCCGCCATCCAGCTGTGCCGATTGGCTGGAGCCATTCCTATGGTAACAGCCGGCTCGGCAGACAAGATCCAGATTGCCAAGAAACTTGGAGCTGCGGCTGGTTTCAATTACAAAGAGGAAGATTTTGGCAAAAAGTGTCTGGAGGCCACAAACAGTAAGTTTAAATCTACCTAGTTTGAAGTGAGAAGTAGCAGAAAAAGGAGACCATATAAAATTGTGGACAGATTTAGAGTTGGGAAGCCATGGATCCTAGATCAACTCTAAATTGCATCTGAAAATCATTACAAAAATATGTCAAAATATATATATATAAAAAGTCCATAGAATACGGCACTCAGTCTTTAAGAATCCAATAAATGCTCAGGTGCTCAATAGGAATAGTTGAATAGAAACAGCAAAGTAACGGCATTCAGAGGCTTAGTATAGTGAAAAGCAGATGTCAGTTCAATTCCGACGTTTCAGTGGTACTGCGACCGATTTCATCATTACTGTTCTTGTCCCTGATGAAAGCGGTCGCAGTACCGCTGAAACGTCGGAATTAAACTGACATCTGCTTTTTCACTTTACTAAGCCTCTGAGTGCCGTTACTATGCTGTTTCTATATTCTGAAGACAAGTACGTTTTCTAAACATCTATGTTCCAGCCTGTAGGATTGTCACAATGGGCCTGATTCAGATCTCTGTGCGACTTCTGTGCACACAGAGATCTGTTAGTCCTCATGAAACTCTCCTCTTTTGTACGGAGCTCTGGACACTTACCTGTTACCCACCTTAACTTATCTGCACAGATCTGAGTCCATGCATACACAGAATCATGGGGAACTACTACTCTCCTCTCCTGGCCCTTGATTACCATTCCTAACATCGCCTGTCTGGCGGGCATTAGGCATGCAGAAGTGAAGGGCCGGCCCCTTCCACGGACCATGGCATGCGCTGATATTGCATGTCAGGGACTTACGCAAGAGACTTGTGTGCGTCTTTTTCCGTACATGGTTATGAATCAGATCCAATGGATGATAGAGCTACAGTGATTGATATTATTTAGACAGACCCCCAAATCATAATAATTCCTTATCCTTAGCCCACTGGAGGTTCAGGCCTGTAATAGGGGTGTCATAAGTCATGCTGTAAAAGGGGGAGAGGAACCAAGGAGAACAGAATTGTGATATTTCACTGTGGTAAGTTGGTGGGTTGTGAAATGAGGATATGGGGTTTCGGCTTCTTAGGTGCCTAGACCTACTACACATGAGTAGTAGGTCACTTACGCAATCTACGTACCAGTTAGGTATGTAAAATGCCTCTGTGCAGTCTCTGTACGCACAAAGGGCCTGATCCAGAGCTACGAAATTTTCGCACGACGGGCGAATGCGAACGTACGCTCGTCGTATCAACCTACACGCCCCTAGCACTCCCATAGTAAAGTCCCTGCTTACGGCGGCTATACCCTACACTGGGTACGACCGTCGGCCGTACGAAAATTCGCAGAGAATACGCTGAGAAAATACGCTTAGCACGCCCATACTGTACAATTTAAATGGCTATCCCCGCCTCCCTGTAGTAAAACGGGCGCCCAGCCGACCATCGTAAAAAAAATACGCTCGGCGAGCGAAAAATACGCTAACGATACGCCCGCTATTCGCTCAGGACGCGCGGGCGACCGGAACCTGTCATACTGGGCATGCGCATTGCGAATTTTTGACCGAAAATTCGCTTACGATGAGCGTACGCTCGCTTGCGAGCGTTGCTCTGGATCAGGCCCATAGTCTGCATCCCCTTAAAACAGTACTCGGGGCTCCATGTTTCTGGTTGACAAAGATGGCCTGTGCTTATGCACTGACACAAGCTCTGGACCATTGTGTACTGTGCTCTATTAATGCATTGTATACTGCTATTGCTATTAGAGCTGTTCCTTCAATATAAAACTACCATTTTAATGTGTGAAATAAGTAACTTATAAATCACCCAAAATATATTAAAAACAGGACTTGGTGCAGCCAATATCAAAGCAATTCCTTAATGTAGAATTTTTATTATTTTCAAATCCACATTATAAACGTCCTGCTTTCACAGAGATCGTTACTGGATGTCTTTCATGTCTTGGCAGTCAGATAGTACGACCATATTATCAGTATTGTCATTTTACATATGTAGTTTTTTTTAGCGGTGCATCATATTAAATAGTTCTTTACAATTTTAAACAGTCTTTAACATCAACCTTTGCCACATTACCATCTAAGGGCCAGATCCAGAACAACGCTTGTGAGCAAATTTACGCGTGACAGACACGTAAAATCGCGTTTTGGTAAGTACTGCGCATTATAGAAAATATGCTTCGTAAAGTAGCGTAAATGTGAACGTATGGTCCATTCACATATGTGTCGGGTAAATCTTTACGTGTGGGCGTGCCAATTTTATGTGAGTCTATAATACGTCTGAAATACGCTATGTAGGCGGGGGTTTGTATTTAAAGTGTACAGTATGGGCGTGCTTAGCTGCGTAAATATCGGTTACGTGGGCAAAAGTTAAGGTAGGGTTTGGAAAGCGGATCTCGGACAAAATACGTACATTCAAGGGGTGTGTCTAGGGGAGTGTATAGAAGGTACGCACGCGTAAATACGCTACGCGAGGAAACGTATTGCAAGCGGAGTTCTGGATCTACTCCTAATTCCCTAACATACGCACAGGCTAGGGGTCATTTTAGTTTTATGTGGGGTATATTGTGGGTCTGGGATTGGCATATGTGTGCCATGTCCAGACCCCTAATACATACCCCTTAACTGTCCTGATTTTGTTTGACTGTCCTGATGGCCTTCTAGTATGTTCTAATAAGTGGCTACACTGGAGACAGAATGTTTTTGTTAGTTTTTGTTAGTTTTAATTACTATGTAAATTTTTGCCCCGTGTGGTATGACAATGGGGGTGGAGCTTGGGTGGGATGGGGGTGGAGCTTATTTGTCCCATTTTCGGCCTCCAGAATGTTGGGAGGTATGCTAATTCCCCACATGTACTACACTTGTTAAAAACCCCCTTTCAAAATCCTGCGTTTGCCACTGATATATGTTGTGCTGAATGCTGTTTATAAATGCTGAACTGCACAAGCCTGTATTTCAGCAGGGGACTTCAGAGACCCTCAGCACTGACCCTGAACCCAAACTTAATTAAAGAGCGTTTCACACAGAACCCTAAACTCTTGATTGGGGAAGAGGCGGGTGTGCGGGGGGGGGGGGGGGGGGGGGGGGGGGCTTAGGCACGGCCCCCCCCAAAAAATTTGATGGGGACGCCATGGTGTGCGGCGGGGGAGCGTCTATCAGTGTCCAGAGCCGGACACAGAGCAGTGCTCTATGTAACAGCTGCAGCAGTATGAGCGCTTCCTGCTTACAGAAGGAGCGCAGCGGATGAGGAAGGGAAGGGAAAAGGGGAGAGCATGAAGGGACATTATTGTGAATACTGGGGGGTCGGCTGGAGGCACATTATGGTAAATACAGGGGGGGGGGACAATGGGTAGCTACAAGGAGGGGACAGAAACACCAGATGGGCACAAAAAGAGGGGACAGAAACAATGGATGGATAAACAGAGGGGCATCGGCACAAATACAGTTACTACTCAACAAAGAGGGGGTGCCAAGATGAGAGGGGGCACCAGTGGGAGAGCTAATTTCTCGCCCCCCCCCACCCCCAAAATAAAAGTTGTGAAACCCCTGGATTGGGGGAATATAAATACCGCATACACAGATTAAGATACTTCCATCATGCCACACAGATACAAGCTGCATTTACCACAGCCCATTCCATGCACCTTATCCTCCATGTCCGCTCAGTCCACCCCCCACCTCTGAGAATTTCCACCGTGTGTCTCCCAGGCCGTACTATTGATTCCTCACCAGTGTTTGTTTTGGCTTCTTGTCTATTGAGCAAACCAAGCGAGTCAAGGATCTGCCCTATTATATTTCGATAAGCCAAGGGAGTGCCCGTTCTCTTTCATACATACGTAAATACTTGCCATGGATAGAGGTTCTGATTTTGTTGGAGCATGTCTGTGATCCAACACATGGAGGGAGCATTGATCTATACACTCCAACCTGTGCACAAATTCCTCCCTATGTCCTAACATTACGGATATCCTCTAAGAACAATAATAATAATCTGCCAAGGGTTAAGTGTTCCTTTTCCTGCTTATTAATTTATAAATAAAGTTATTTAAAAAAAAATAGAAAAACTTGAATATATGATACTAATCTTATGGCAATGGCTTCAGTACTGGTATCAGGGGGCTTTACACCTCTTTTGAGGATGGGTATCAGAAATGTTTCTCCTTCCCTCTTGTAGATGTGGGAGCTGATATTATATTGGACTGTGTGGGGGCGCCACACTGGCAGAAGAATCTGGAGTGCCTGAATACCGATGGCCGCTGGGTGGTCTATGGGCTCATGGGCTCGGGACAGATTAATGGGGACTTTCTGACAAAGTTACTCTGGAAGAGAGGGAGCCTTCTGGGCAGTCTCCTGAGATCTCGCTCCAGTAAGGTAAGAGGCCTAGATCAGACCTTAGCACCCTGCATCTCCTCAGGTGTGGTGAACCTAGAACACGCCAACAGCCTGTGTATAGCCGCAGAGCATACTGGGACAATAACATGGTAGTGACCAGTGCCTGGTGTTCAGCACCCTCTCACTCTACTATTACTATACTTCCCCCGGCACACATACTGGAAGCGATTTCCACTTCTCGCCACACTATCAGAAATGGTCCCAGGACCGATCTCTGGGTCCAGATCCATCATGCAGGCTGTAGTTTGCAGCAGCGAAGCGCCAAGTACCATCAGTTTTTGGCAGTTTGCAGCTGGAAGCCATCGTTCCTGTGACTGCAATGTCTCAGAAAAGTCAAACTGCGTCAAGACTGTTTTTTTTTATCCTAACCCTCCCCTTCCCACAATCTAACCTTAATCCTCCCCTAACCCCAACCTAACCTTAATCCTCCCCTAACCCTCCATTCTGCAATCTAATCTCAATCCTCCCCTAACCCTCCATTCCGCAATCTAATCTTAATCCTCCCCTAACCCCCAACCTAACCTTACTCCTCCCCCAACCCTAACCATCCCCTTCCCGCAACCTAACCTTAATCCTCCCCCAACCCTAACCATCCCCTTCCCGCAACCTAACCTTACTCCTCCCCTACCCCTCCCCCCCCTAACCTTAATCCTCCCCAACCCTCACCATCCCCTCAACCTAACC
>WWET01003817.1:99229-119871 GCA_011038615.1 Limnodynastes dumerilii | reverse complement strand
CCTTATCCCTCCATTCTCCACAACCTAACCTTAATCCTCCCCCAACCCTAACCATCCCCTTCCCGCAACCCTAACCCTACCCCCCCTAACCTTAATCCTCCTCCAACCCTAACCATCCCCTTCCCACAACCTAACCTTAATCCTCAAGTAAACCCCAAGATAACCTAAATCCTCCCCTAACCCTCCCCTTCCCGCAACCTAACCTTAATCTTCCCCTAACCTCAACCTAACCTTAATCCTCCCTTAACCTTAACCTAACCTTAATCCTCCCCAACCCTAACCATCCCCTTTCCGCAACCTAACCTTAATCCTCTCCCAACCCTAACCCTCCATTCCGCAACCTAATCTTAATCCTCCCCTAACCTTAATCCACCCCAACCCTAACCATCCCCTTCCTGCAACCTAACCTTAACCATACCCTAACATTCAACCTAACCATCCCTGTCCTGCAGCCTAATCTTAACCTTCCCCAAAGCCTAACTTTAACCCTCCCTTCTCCAGAGCCTAACCATAACCATCCCTGTCCCACAGCCTTACTTTAACTCACTCCTCTACGCAGCCAAACTGTAACCAGAATGGATTTCTTGTCACAATAAGACCATTCCACATTGTACCCATTACAGAGCTGAAAAATTCCCGGACTAGGCCTTATCTGTGTGGGGTCTGTATGCTCTCCCTGTGTTTCGGGTTTCTCCGTGTGTTACGGTTTTCTCCCACACTTGTATACTTATATTATGTGTGTAATGGTGTACTGGTGCTTGTGTATTGCAGTACAAAGCAGAACTGGTGCAGGCCTTTACGGAGAAGGCTCTGCCTCACTTTGCCTCTGGGGGGTGCATTCATCTGCAGCCGATAGTGGACAGCATTTACCCCTTGGAACAGATCGTGGATGCACACCGGCGCATGGAGGACAATAAGAACACGGGCAAGATCGTCCTTAAAATCCCCATGTGATACAGGCCATGAAATGAAGACGTTATTACAGTGGACTGAAAAATGTTCTCATCAAATAAAAAAATTGTCACAGACACCAATAAGCATGATTATAATCAAACTTCCTTCATGTGCAGATTGCAGGATTGTGATTGACAGGAGCTTAGTCAGATAATTGGACATTATAATTCATGTAATTCATTTAATGCTCCATTGTATACATGTCTGTGATTATCACTTAACAATTTATTCTTACTTATATACATATCATCCTTCCATGCACTGTTATACAGTACTACCTTATCAATGCATTTCCATATACCTACAAAACACACATGACTGACGTCATGTGACCTGACTTTGCAGCCAATCACAGCACTGACTTAAAAACAAATGGTTAAGTTGCATACTGCACTATTGTGTGTTCCTGTGTCAGCTATACTGTAGATACATACTGCCAAATGTTATTATAAGACAGCACTGTTATACATGTAATATATTTCAATTTGCAAATACGCTACAGAAAAGTATTTTATGGTTTAGGGATTGACAGGCAATATGAAAAATGCACTGCCTTGTTGTTATATTCTTCATCTATTTTTTATTTTTGTTAGCATTTGAAAATAAGAGGAAATTAAGTGGAAAAATACACTTGGGCAAAGCCATGTTGAATTTCAGGGGGTGTCAAGTGAATGTTACTCTATGCATGCAGGGAGAATACATTCTTTTTGTTTATCGCACACAGACACTGCGCAGCTTTACTTTTACACTGTTACTTAGACTTGGGCTAGGAAACATAACCTCTCAACACTAAGGGCCAGAAGGACTAAGCTGCAGGTTTGGAAAAGTGGAGATGTTGCCTGTAGCAACCAATCAGATTTTAGCTCTCACTTTCTTTTTACATACTAGAGAATGTCAGCTAAAATCTTATTGGTTGCTATGGGCAACATCTCCACTTTTCCAAACCCACAGCTTAGTCATTCTGGCCCTAATACTGCTTGCAACGGATGAATTTTACCACCCCTGCAATTCAAGATGGCTTTACCCGGGTGTAGCTTTCCATCTATTTACCTCTTACTTTCAACATGTGAATCCAGTTCACTGGTATTTAAAGATCCTCTCCCCTATTTGATGACTTTTTTGCCTATAGCTTGGGTTAGCTAATAATGTACCAAATGAAGATTTTGGGTCAGATTCACACCTAATAAACTGAGGCTTCTTAGGGGCAAATTATTCAGTTTTTATGGCCTGCGTGTGTAGTCAGCATGATTTCACAATCTGCGTCTTAAAAACTGGGATGGAGGATGGGACTGGACAGATAGGTGCGGATACATGCGTATCCGTATTTAAGTGTGATTACGGCCCTTCGTGTTTAAATAAACAGTGACCAAATACATATTCTGCTAATTACATTTTTCATGAAGTAGCAGCCAATCAGCATCAGTGTAAATCACACATTTGCAATGACGGTCTTTTTCCAATGATGCTTTCAAACAAGATACTGGACCAGACACAAATTTCTGAGTATTGTTCAACCTCTATGCGTAGCACAAAGACTGCGTCCACTATTCCACAGCGCGCTCAGAGCTGGGTGACAGCCCATTTAAATCAATTGAAATGCATTCCGCCACACAAAAATTTGACCCTGCTAAAGGGAGCTGGGTTAAGTTCATTAGTGGTTGTTCCCTCTTAGTCAAATGTACTGCATAAGCATCCCCCCCCCCTGACTTTTGGAACATTCTATGCACTTGAGTTGGAAAAGTTAAGACTTCTCTTGGTTGTTGGGGGTCAGTCGGGTGGCTGGAAAGGAGGCTGGTCCAGATGTTGGTGTAGAATAGTTAGAAGCAGTCGGGCAGAATCATAGTAATAAAGGACCTGATTCACACTTAAGAATCTGCGTATTTTTAGGTGCGTATATTTAGGAAAGGATATACTGCACATGCGTAGTAACCTAATATACACAATTTATGTAGGACTTAAGAACGGGACAGCTCTAAATCACCATTACGAAACTATTTCTTTTAGGTTCCTAGTGACTTAAGAAGGAAGGGGCGTGCCGAGAAAACCTAAGAACGAAGATAAGAAGATTGGGTGGAGGGAGGTATTTAAATGATGAAATTAGGGTGCAGTTAGGCAGAAACATTCTTAATTAGCCACCCTGTGCACACAACTATGAACCTAAAGATAAGAGAGCCCTATGGCATTCGTAAGTCGGTTCAGAAGCTGAAAACCGGGAGCGTGTCAGGGGAGTCGCCTTGCTACTTGTTGCGCGTAATTAAGAACCTAAAGCCTTCTTATGTGTGAATCGGGTCCAAAGAGTGAGGCAAAAACAATGTCAAAATCAAGCCAGTAGTTAATAATAACTGAAGATAGGCAGGAAGCACAATCATTTGGCAAGCAGGAAGTACGAGAGCTGGGTTTATATAATCCATAGTATATAGACAGAGCCTGAACACCTAGGGAATGTGAGGAGATGCCCAGCAGCCACAATAATAACAGAGTAAGGCACAAGCAAGGTCGGTAACGATACACAAGTAGTCAATAAGGAATGCAGTTAGGCAGCAAGCAAACAGCAGAACTAGAATACAGGCAGGAAGCACAATAATCCCGCAAGGAAAAAGTGAGAGAGCTGGGTTTGTGGAACTAGAACATCAGGGAGTAAGTAGGCAGAGCCTGAACACATAGGGAATACAAGAAGCTGCTCAGCAGCCAGAATAGCAGACCCTCCAACATGACCCATTCCATTAGGTACAATATCATCCGCTCCTGAGCTTACAACTGCCACTCACACTGGTTTAAATGACTTAACTGATATTTAAAAAACCATTTGCCTCTTCAACAGAGGTAGTTACCATAGCAACTGACAGTTGGAAACTGAGGAGCAGAGTATTATGTACCTAATGGAATGGGTCATGTTGGAGGGTATGGAATAGCTCAGTCAGCAGTGGAGCAACCTCCATAGTCAGAGTTGAAATCCTTCCAAACTGTGCGTAAGTCTGAACTCATCAGTACTAAAACAAAGCCTTTTCTAATCACTGTCAGCATGCATATTTTTCCGTGTCAATGAATGACTCCCTGCTCGTACGTCAAATCGTTTATTATCTAATGTTTACCGTTATTTCAAAAGACAGCTCAAGTGTTTGTTACTGTGTACAGGTCCCCGGGGAAGGGGGGGGCGGCAGTTTAGGTAAACGATTTTCAAGGTTTATCAAATGTAAAAGGTATATTACAATTGAATCTGTATTTGCAAGAAATGTATACAGAAAAGTGATAAATAGAACAATGCTGGCATATGAATGTAAAATAGGAAATAAAGAGCGTATTAGAACATTTATTACGTTGTGTGGTGTGTAATAATAAAGCATTAATGGGAGAGTAAGGAGAATTTTGGGTAGGACAGATCCATAATCGTTGTTAATGTGTAATTGTTTCACAGATAAATATGATTTTAATTATCTTCACCTATTGTATTTAACATGAAATATTTACATAAACCAGCATAAAGATTATTCTTACACATAGGAATAGATTATGGTCCGAATTCACAGTTATGTAGTTTTCGTCTTACACGTTGTTTTAAGAATTGAGCTACTACACATGAGTAGTAGCTTATTTATGCTATCTACGTACCATTTCTGTACATAGATTGCGTAAGCGCGGTCTTTAGAGCAATCTACATACAGAAATGGTACGTAGATAGTGTAAATAAGCCACTATGCATGCGCAGTAGCTCAATTCTTAAAACAACGTACGTAAAACGAAAACTACGTAACTGTGAATCCGGACCTATATCTGTAAATGTAAAAAATATCTGGTGTTGAACATGATGCCCAGTTTAATAATGGTTATAAGGAGATATTTCTTCCAAGAAGCCTGGTGCTAGATAAACTTACACCACAATGGGCCTGATCCAGAGCTACGGCCGCAAGTGATCGTACGCCCATCGTAAGCGAAAATTCATGAAAAAAAACGCACTACGCATGTGCAGTATGACAACTTCCGGTCGACCGAAGGACATGAGCGTACAGCGAGCGTATTTTCAGCTTATTTTTCGCTCAAGGGGCGTGCGTTTTGTACGACGATAGTCCGGACGCTCGAGTTACTACACAGAGGCGGGGATAGCCATTTAAATTGTACAGTATGGGCGTGCTAAGCCCAGTACGACCAGCGTATGGTAGGGTAGGGTTCAGCCTCCGTAAGCAGGTACAATCAATGGGAGTGTTATGGGCGTGAAAGTTTATACGCCCGGGCGAACGTACGCTACGCTCGCGGTCCTAGGTCTGGATCAGGCCCAATGACACTAACGAAGGTTAACTACAAAAGAGTGGGGAAACGTTTCAATGCACAACCACTAAACCAGGCCTGGCCAACCTGTGGTTCGCCAGGTGTTGTAAAACTACAATTCCCAGCATGCTTTTTCATGTTTCAGCCATTCTGTTGCAGTTAAAAGCATGCTGGGATTTATAGTTTCACAACACCTGGAGAGCCTTGAGTTGTAAACCTTGATATCTCAGATTTTGATGCTCAAGGGCTACCACACAAGAACTTGTAGTCTTCATTCTCTATTATTGTGAATTAAAGGTGTTCTGAAAATGTATGAACGTGACACATTCACCGGCTGGCCCTATTTCGACAATGGTTCATTAATTCAGCTGGCGGCTGTATGATTTCTGAAATGGCCATCAAAAAGAAGGTTCCTATTGGGAAGGGGTGCCTATTTACACCTGTTCTTAATAGCGGGGGGCTAGGGTTAGGCTGCAGCAGGCTAAGGTTAGGGTTAAACAGTAGCAAAAGAAATGGCTGCGCTTCTATCCACTAAATTAAATATGTGCAAGTGTATATATAAATATAGGGGTGCAGCCAAGGACCAAAGTGACCACTATGTAAATGCAAGGAACAAAAGAGGTCCGGCGCTCCAAACATACATTAAATAATGGGTAGGGACTCACCTACAGGAGGTGCCTTGACGCTGGGCAGGTGAGCTTAACCCAATATAGCTATATTGTGACCTAAACCTCCTTTTTATTTATGTGCTGACACATAGTGTTATTTAATGTATGTTTGGAGCGCCGGAACTCTTTTGTTCCTTAAGGTTAGGGTTAGGCTGCAGGACATGGAGGGTTAGGGCTCAAGTAGGGGATGGTTAGGAAGAAATCACACGATTGCCACTCTCTTAAATGGAGACACCTCATTGAAATAGGTTTATCTGTGTACCATATAGGAATCTCCTGCCATATATTATAGCCAGGCCTGCATGCCTTTTATTCATCCAACCATGACTAAAGAACGCATGAACTCGAATTGAGTTGTCCAGTGTATAGGACTCCAGTCTAATCATTAAACAAGAGGATGCCACAGTATATATTTGTAAGAATGGGACATAATGCGCTAACCATATGCTTATAGTATTAAAGAAATTAGCTTTTGTTATCTCAAAATTACTAGAAAATTCCTTTATTAAATTTAATTTGTTAAAGTTATTAATTGATGATATTGGACCAATCCAGACTTCAAGGGGCATTTTCTCCTCTTTTTGGAAAGTGAGGATCACCGTGGATCTGGAGGGGTCCCCATAGCAGTATAAGAGGTTAGATTAGTGTTATAATAGTCTGTAGTGAGGTGATCCTGGCAGTTATAACACGGTCTCTCTAGTATTAGGGGACATATGCTGTAAGGAACTTATCCCACATAGCCCGTAGTAAAGATGGCCGCGCATGACTCATACCCAGCATTGTATTTCCGGTATAAGGCGCCGGAAGAGGTCATGTGATTACGTCACTCTCCGTTTCCGGTTGTTTAGAACTGCGTTCCTTGCTTGCTTTCCTTCCTCTGACCATCCCGGGAGTAATCCCCATTTCTTCCAGCGGCTACAATGGCAATGCAAGCGGCGAAACGCGCGAATGTGAGTCCCGGGGGCAGCGCGGAGGACACTGCGGGACAGGCGGCACAGGGGAGGGGACTAGAGTGTCACCAGTGCTGCCTAATAATAATAATAAGTGTATCACGGGGCACTCTAGGGGGTGTAATGTTTGTTCTAGGGAGGGAGAGTAAAATTGGCAATATTGTCTGTTTTAATGTTGGCACCCTTGGGCAAGGCCATTGCTGGATTCTATTTCTTCCTCCCTGGGCAAGGGTACGGTTGGTGTGCCCTGCTTTTGCCTCCCTGGGCAAGGGTACGGCTGGTGTGCCCCGCTCTTGCCTCCCTGGGCAAGGGTACGGCTGGTGTGCCCCGCTCTTGCCTCCCTGGGCAAGGGTACGGCTGGTGTGCCCCATTCTTTCCCAAACCCTGGCAGTGTGCCCCCTCCTTCATTAAGTGCAGGGCTTGTGTGCCCCTCTCTTCACTGGTCAAGATCACGATCAAAGTGCCACCCTCCCCTCCCCTTGCGTCAGGGAACAGCCAATGTGCCACCCTCTTCCTACAAACATGTCTGTTTTTTCTCTGTCCTGTATAAACCTATATCTGGTCATTAACACGCTTCTCTCGTCTCTCAGATTCGCTTACCACCCGAAGTAAACCGAATTTTGTACATCAGGAACTTACCGTATAAAATCACCGGGGAGGAAATGTACGACATCTTTGGAAAATACGGGCCCATTCGCCAGATCAGAGTGTAAGTTTAACTTATCTTAGAAAACCTCCTCAGCATATCCACCAGTTACTGCCACTCTGTTATATGCCATATGGCCCTTGGGAGCCCATGAAGAGGTCATGATGATGTCTACACTGGTCTGATCACTTTCTGTGTAGTAAGAACAGGGAGGGGTGAGGTTCTAAAGTTTGTGGTATTTTATAGTCTAGTGATATTTTTGATACAATGATTATAACTACTTGGGAACAGGAGGATTTTGACTCCATCCTTGGTCTTAGTGCTTGTGTAGCACTAGTGAAAGAAGGCTTTAGTGGATGTATTGTTTTAATCACATCACTGAAAATGTGAAAACTGGTTTGTATAGACTGCAAGGGAAAACCTCATAGCTACAACCGGGCAATGGTATGTGTCAGGAGCAGGTGGCAGACCCAAGCACTATACAAAGTAAGAGGGGGTTTGGCTGGATGGGACTCCTGACAGCTTGCTTATAGTGCAGTGGGAGTTACTGTCGCATGCTACCTCTCCTTCAGGACCCGTAGCAGCTGAACCCCGGGCAAGTCCGGAATGAGTTCATTTCCCGTCTGCAGTTTCATGGTGGATCCTATGAGAGGCAATGTATACAGAATATACACATTGAATTTTTGTGACTTTATATGAATGTTCCCCTTGGACCTTACAAGTATCCATGAACTTTATGCCGCTATCTTGTTGCTGCACGTTTTTTGCACTAATTATACTTTATAAAAAGCTTCAGTCTTGTGAAGAAGTACCTATATCATGTTTATTGACTATCTTGATAGACTGTGATTATTTTGAATGAAATAAACTTTTTCTTTCATCAATTCATATATTTTATGGTGTGCTGCTTTAGTGTTTTGACAAAACACTTTCTTTTTAATATCTTCCCTAAAGCAAGCACCCATTTAAATAGTAGCGTGTGCTCCTTTTTTTTTTTTTTTGCACTCAGTCTTTAAGAATCCAATAAATGCTCAGGTGCTCAATAGGAATGATTGAATAGAAACAGCATAGTAACGGCACTCAGAGACTTAGTATAGTGAAAAAGCAGATGTCAGTTTAATTCCGACGTTTCAGTGGTACTGCGACCGCTTTCATCAGGGACAAGAACAGTAATGAATTGCCATACAGTGTTAGACAGTATCTATAGAGAGAAAATAAACTGACATCTGCTTTTTCCACTATACTAAGTCTCTCAGTGCCGTTACTATGATCTCTCTCTCTCTCTCTCTCTCTCTCTCTATATCTCTCTATATCTCTCTATCTCTCTATCTCTCTATCTCTCTATCTATATCTCTATCTATCTCTATCTATCTCTATCTATCTCTATCTATCTCTATCTCTACCCTCTACCCTCTACCCTATTATAATATTTTTTTCTTAAGTTATTTGTTAATGACAGAAGACAATTTTGATGAGTATTTCCAGGCTGTTGGTCTAGAATTGTAAGAGCAGCTAATGATGTCCACACTGTATGGGATGTTCCCGGCTCTTGATATAATTCTTGGACATGGCATAGTGATGACATACTGGCTTGTAATCTGGGCGATCTGACCACGCTGATCATAACAATATATGGGCACAGTGGCTGTTGGATGACTTAGGCACAATGAATGATCTAATTATCCTGGCAGAGCGGTTTAGTGTTGTGTAATGTTTCTGTCGGATGACAAAGGACTCTCCATGCACTGCACTATAATCAGCGTTATTAACTTAGTTTATTATTGTGCAGTGTGTAAGTCCTCAATAATCTCCTTCCAGTCTTGTTCATCGCTTGTAGCAAAGTGAGCAGGGACCAGACACAGGCTTTGTGTGCAGCTCACTTCTGATAAATGGACACTGAAAATAAAGCAATTTCTGTTGGCTACAACTAACCCTCTCCCAGTCATGTGATCTGTTCCGAGGCTTTGTTTAATTGGTGGATGAGATGTTTCGCTCTGCTGCTGTTGCACCTTTTCTGCTTCCAGTCTTCTGCTATTTTAATGTTGTAAAAAAAAAATGAAAAATACATTTTCTTTCTTTTTATTTGTAATTTTATAGAATGTTTGTGTATGGAAAAGGGATTGTTCCTCCTTCCACTGAGATGGTCCCGTTTTATATAAATGTAGAAATCGTGTGACAGCCCACAGATGCTAATGGCGACGAGTCTTCATGTCCTGTGCTTCTTGCATGCTCCCTGTAACAGGTTTTTATATAGCGCCATTATATTACATAGCGCTTTAAAATGTTTAAACAACCATTCACATCGGTCCATGACTCCAACATTCTAATGTCACTAACACAGACAGGGTACTGTACTTTTTATTGAGGTTTATACACATGAAGAAAAAACATAGAAACAAATAAGACGTTAACAATAACCCAGCACACCCTTAGCACTGCTGCTAATATACTTAAAACATTGTCATTATTTCAGATATTCAGTGTCACAGATTTAGAACACAAACGATTCGGAAAAGTAAACCCAACGGTATACCTTACAGATATGCAACTAATATTGGTAAGGATGCAGTAATATCTAGATATATGAGACGTACGGGTTCACAGTAACCACCAGTCATTCCCAATCTACGATGAATACCAATTTAAGTGGAGCGGAAAAGAGAAGGGGAGGGGGCGCAATCAACCCCAGACAGGGTCATTTTAGTCAGCAGCTAATTAACCTACTAGCATGTTTTTGGACATTGTGGGGGGTGGGAAGACCCACACAGACACTGGGAGAACATACACACTCCATAGAGATAAGGGGCCAGATCCAGTCCTAAGTTCAGTTTGAGTGCGATCGCGTAGCGTGTTTATGCAATTGTAAGCACTATGCATTCCACCGGGCAATTCCCGCGCCCGTTCGTAATCGATTGTCGTACGTAGCGGCCTAACCCGGCCCATACTGCACAATTTAAATGCCACCCTCCCCCTACAAAGCCTATTTGCGGGTGTCGTATGGATGACATGCCCCTTCCTTCATATTTACGCTAAAGGTACGTACGATCAGAGTTGCGTTGCGTAACATCTGGCATGCACAGTACATACAAAAAGGCGATTTTACGACCGTGGCTGAAGTAAATACGCTTTCGTGGGTCTGGATGTGGCCCAAGGTCTTGTCTGGGAATCGAACTCATGACCTCAGTGTTGTGCAGTAGACGAGCTATCTCTGGAGCCAGCATGCTGTACTAATAGAATTGTTGTATTATTCCTAATGCTGAGCCAAATAACATGTGACATAGACGCCTTTATGCTCATGTTCTTTCTCCCTTGCAGGGGGAACACTCCTGAGTCCAGGGGCACAGCATACGTGGTGTATGAAGACATCTTTGATGCCAAGAATGCCTGTGACCATCTCTCTGGGTTTAACGTGTGTAACAGATACCTGGTTGTCTTGTACTATAACGCCAACAGGGTAAGTTATGCCTTGAGTGTTGGAACTGCTTGCACTGTGTTTCTATTCTTGCACCTCTCTATGGTGGTTACACTTCTCATCACATGTGAGGTGGTCTGTGCTGTGACATTAGGAAGGTGCTGCACATAGTCTTCCTATCCGTACGCTGTAGGTTTTTAGGCTGCATACGAGTAACGTCTCATTGTTTTACCTCCAGGCATTCCAGAAGATGGACACAAAGAAGAAAGAGGAACAGCTCAAACTTCTCAAAGAGAAATACGGAATAAACACAGATCCTCCTAAGTAGACCCCTTATATCCTTATTTTTATTTTTTTCTTTTCTTTTTGGCTGCTGGGTTTTGCCAGCCGAATACCTTTAATAAAGGACACCCAAACAGGCAGCTTCTTTAGAACTATGTGGACTGATCATTTTTTATTATTTTTATTTTTTTTAAAAACCCATAATAAATGGAGTTGAGCAGGCTGTGAGTCTGTGTGCATGGCCTTGTGTTATTTACACAGCACCTTGTTGGCTCCCGTGCATCATATACAGGATAGAGTCGCACTTGCTGCATTGATGTGTGAGGAGCAGGCGTTTCCTCCTGTCGGCGGTAGCCGCTTATCTGCTGCTTGTCACCCGTCTGCAAGTGTAAACCTTCATTCACCTCCAATTCTAATAATAAAAAATGCTCCTTTTGTACTGTTTGCAGGAATTTTATTTATTTTATTCTGAAAGCTTCTTAACATTTATTCCGCGCATGAGTACGAATTGTGGGAAGAATGTGTCAGGTTTGAGGTCTACATTGTGAATAAATGTCTAAAGTCTAACGTCGACTATGCAATATCCCTGGCGCCTGACCTTACACTCTGGTCCCTGTGGATGTTGGACATAGTACACTATAATCAGGGAACTAGTGTACAAATAAAGGTTTGTCCCTCTGATGCTATGACCAGTGGAAGTAAACTATTTAACCCTTATAATTAAAAATCCACAGAAGTGACCTCTCCAATATCTGTAATGTTCAATATCTTTGGTTCACTAATTCTTTGGGGGTGTTTTTTGGTCTTGGCAATCAGGTTATATTATATTTAAATGATAATATAAGAAAAATAAGAACAGAGCAAGTGTAATGATGATGTGTGAATGGTTCAGGATCCACTAACTCGTTCTATCAGAGTCTGGGATCATACTTGTAGAAGAAGGGGAAGTAGCTGGATCCTAACCTAAAACCTTCCCCTATCTTCAGACCATGTTCTCTGCTCCTGTTCCTGAGCTGTGTTTCCCGGGATCATTGTGGTAAAACACAAAGCACTCCTTGTAGAGTGTGGCCGCAGCAGTACATATTTTCCTAGTTGTCATTTTCATTTAATTAGAAATGTTGGGCCTGGTTCAGATTTAAGAAGAAGCTTAAAATTAAGAGAGGAAAGTTACTACTCCTTGGCTAAACCATGGTGATTGCAGGGGAGTCATATTTCATCTGTTGCAAACAGTATCAGAGTTGAGAGGTGATGTTTCCCATCCCAAGTCTAAATAACAGTGTGATAGTAAAGCTGGTCAGTATCTGTGTGCAGTAAGCAATTCAAAGATACATCTCTGCATGCAAACAATACAATTAACTTGACTCCCCCTGAAATCAACATGGTTTAGCCCAGGAGTAACTAAGTTCATGCACTTAACTAGGTCTGGATCAGGCCCTATGTGCTTTCCTTTGTGGTTTTTATTAAGAGAAGTGGCCAATAATTTACTAACCCATGCTAATCTCGTTTTTATTGGTGTGGTGTTCCACAGGATACGAGGCACCATTGCTAAAAAAAAATAACTTGTGAAGACAGATGTATATTTATATTTGAATAGTTATTTTTGAATAACCTTAATTACTTTTTCAAATATGCTAATACTAGTATTTTTTATCAGTCTTGGCAGTCATCAGCATTATTGAATCATTATTTTTGGATAACCTTTATTACTTTTTCAAATACGCTAATACTAATATTTATTATCAGTCTTGGCAGTCATCAACATTATTGGTCATGTGTAAACATTGCAGCTTATTCTCAATTTACCATATTTCTATATTTACTATGGCTAATTGTCAAATATTTGAGTATTTAAATTGACTAATAATTAATTGTATTATGTACACCTGCTACAGATAGAGACTCTTACATGTGTATTCTGTATAAGTGATATCTTATGACCAAAAAAATGCTAGTGTTTGTAACATGATATGTTATAGTGTGAATTCAATAAAGAAAATATTTTCTTTTTTAAAAACCCATTCTCGTGGGTAATCACACCCTATTTAATCTATAAATATAAAAGCTTGTTTGTTTGTTGGATCCTGGCAAGGATTTAGAGAGTTAGGGTTGGTGTACGCAAGGCAGAACTTTGACCCGGGGAGCCTCTTCTGAGCCTTCCGCTGCATGCATTTGGCAGCTAGTAGTGACAGTTAGCAGCTAGCAGTGGTGAGTATGGCACTATCCACCTGTTGTCAATTCCATCCTGGTTTCGGAGGGACTGTCCCAATTCATGGGCCACTTTTGCTTTGATAAAGTGCAAGCACAGATGAAACGCGTTGACAATGTGACACTGACACCACTGTTAATCATCTTCATCTTTGCTATTGGGACACACATAGCTTATTAATTTGTGTTGTTACTGCTGAGGGCATGATCTGGTTGAGAAGGACACCCGCACTCTGTGACTCCTAGTACAAACAGACAATCGACGTGCCTGCAGGGACTCAGCTGACTTTATTATATTGGTGTCATTCAAGCGGAAAGTTCTGAATGAGAGAGTTATTCATACCAAATTTAAAAAATATTTTAAAAAATTGTGATAGCAAATATTCAATGAGGTACACTGGTTTGATTTACTCTCTCATTCAGATTTCATTACATGATACATTTTATACAACAAATCCTTTATTCAAGAAAATAAAATAAAATCTACTGGTTCTAAATGAAATCACAGTGTTCAATCAGCACAGAATTCATACACAGCTGCTACTTTAAACACAGGGAGCCAACAACCTTCCAGAATCACTATATAAACAACAAGAAAAAGAACATTGCAAAGAAAGTGAATGAATTGTTTATCAAATGTAAATGTCATCACCCATTCAATTCAAAGGATGAGCCATATACTCCTTTTGTAGGACACTGAATGGGTTATGTTATCTCCGTTGTCTGATCTCTGTAGGAAGCCGTTAGCTGATAATTGGTAAGTAGACAAAGGTTTAATGATTTCTGAAGCTCTATTCAACCTTCCCCAGCAGGTGGGCCCACCATAGATGACAAAGATTTCCCTGATTTTGGGAGAAGTTTAACTGAGCCCAACTGTAAACAAATAGATAAATCAAATAATAAATGATCACACAATGCTGCTTATAAATGAGAGCAAATAAAATCTACATTTTGTAATAGCTAAAGCAATAAGCATAAAATAATATTGATTTAAATGATGAAAAATAAAGTTAATGAAATATGATAAGATAATAAAGCTAATATCATTCAGTGGCTCCGATAGATCCAATGACACAGATATTAGTGATGATACTGATATAGAACATTAACTGTATGAACAATGGAAATGCCCCAGAGAGAATGACAAATGGTATAGAACTCTATTGAGTCTAATTGCTGTTAGGGACAGAGAGCACTTATCCATAGTTGTAAGCTGTAAAGCTCTGATGTTGTATGTATGTTGTATGTTGTTATGCAGTATAATCCCTGTATGTATAAACCATAGATCTGGGTTACAGAAATATCACTGCCAGTGTTCACCTAAAACAACCCTGACTATATACAGTGGGGCTCAGACACACCTTTTCATTTTAAGGTGCTCATTTTGTAACAGGGTGGGAAATCTAGATTGCAGACCATTAGTAAATCATTAAACCTTTCTTCAGTATCCGTCTGTGTGTGGTGGCTCTTGATGCACTAACTCCAGCTTCAGTCCACTCCTTGTGCAGCTCCCCCACACTTTTGAATGGCCTTTTCCTGACAATCCTCTCCAGGCTCTTCCCCATGATTGTGAATTCTACTGATCCAGACTGAGACCATTTAAAGGCTCAGGAACCCTTTGCAGGTGTTTGGAGTTAATTTGCTGATTAGAGTGTGACACTTTGAGTCTACAATATTGATCCTTATCACATTATTCTAATTTTGTGAGATTTTGATTTTGGGGTTTTTATATGCTGTAAGCCATAATCATCAAAATGAAAACAAATAAAGGCTTGAAATATCTCACTTTGCATGTAATCAGTCTATATAATATATTAGTTTCAACTATTAAGCTGAATTACTGAAATAAAAGAACTTTTGCACAATATTCTGATTTTTCAAGTTTCATCTGTAATTCCTGTCCTAATATTGGCTTTTGCTCAGGATTTCTGAGTTGTAGGGCTAGATTTACTAAAGCACAGTGGCTCAGTCAGTAGCACTTATGCCACACAGTGCTTAGGTTATTAGTTTGATTTCCAGGCTAGACCTTATCATTGTGGGGTTTGTATGTTCTCCCCACATCTGCATGGGTTTCCTCTGGATGCTCTGGTTTCTTCAAACACTACAAAAACATGCTGTTAGGTGTGTCTGTGTGTGTGTGTGTGTAAAATTAGAGATGTTGCCCATAGCAACCATTCAGATTCTGGCTGACATTCTCAAGTATGAAAGTGAAAGCTAGAATTTCATTGGTTGCTATAGGCAGCATCTCCATTTTTCTTTTTCCACAGTTTAGTAAAGCTATCTTGTAGTGTCTTACCTACTGAGTGGTTTATAACAGATCATAGTAAACATTACATATTGCTTATTTGCATATAAAGTTAATTATATTATAACGATGAATTAAATAGTAGAACACAAGCTAATCTCTACAGAGGATTAATAATATACACATAATTACATATAACAAATAGTTTTTTCCTGCCTTTCCAGAATTATACCCCCGAGAGTGAGAGGTTGTGTTGAAAAGCCACTGCAATTTTGTAATGTAATGCAGTTTTGCAGCCACTAGTAGGCGCTGTTGGATTGTGCAATATGGCATTATGTGGTAATTATTTAAATATCCTGTCACTCCTGTTGTTTAAACAGCTCATTCTTTGCAAGCTGAGGCTTAAAAAAGGCTATAGTTTCAATGCGATTAATAATATGCATCTATCTTTAAAAGAAACCACCTCTCTAGACACAGATTAAGCAGCCATATTTTTTGTTTTGCGTGGAAATGCAAGTAATGTTTTTTTTAATTTACAAGCAAATTATACATTATCTGAGACCTGAGCTTCAGTGATGCCACAAGGTGTGGGGGGTAAACTATAGCACAGGCAGAGGCAACATTCAGCCCTCCGGATGTTGTGAAACCACCCAGCAGCATAGCTTCCAACATTTATGGCTAGATTTACTAAACTGTGGAAATGGAAACATGGACATGTTGCCCATAGCAACCAATCAGATTGCTCACTTTGCTATTACATACTTTAGAATGTGATTGGTTGCTATTGGCAACATCTCCACCTTTCCTTTTCCTTATTTTAGGAAATGTAGTCCTTAGAATACCAAAAGTGGGAAAAAATATACCCAACCGCAATTCTACCCAAACTCCACAGCTCAGTGAGTAGCACTGGTGTCTCACAGCACTGAGGTCATGAGTTCAATTCCTGGGCTGTGTGGAGTTTGTATGTTTTCCCTGTGTCTTGTGGCTTTCCTCTGGGTGTTCCAGTTTCGTCCCACACTCCAGAAATATACTGGTAGGTTATTTGGCTGATAATTGGCTGCTGAATAAAATAGCGTGTGTGTGACTCAGAATGTAGCTCCAATGGGACAGGGACTCATGTGAATGTGAAATATTCTCTATAAAGCGCTAAGTAATCTGATAGCACTGTATAAAATCCTGTTAATAAATAAGTAAAAACCCACCCACGGACTTTTTTGTGGGCTGCGACTCGGGACAGTCCTACGACTCCTACCAAACAGGGACAGTTGGGAGATAGGGCCTGATCCAGACCTACGACCGCAATCATCCGCGAGCGTAGCGAACGTTCGCCCGGGCGTAAAAACTTTCACGCCCATAACACTCCCATTGCTTGTACCTGCTTACGCCGGCTGAACCCTACCCTAAGATTTTCCAGCGTACGTGCGAATTTTCGTACCGATCCGCTGGTCGTACTGGGCTTAGCACGCCCATACTGTACAATTTAAATGGCTATCCCCGCCTCTGTGTAGTAACTTGAGCATCCAGCCTATCGTCGCAAAAAATGCACGCCCCTTGAGTGAAAAATACGCTGAAAATTCGCTAGCTGTACGCTCATGTCCTTCGGTCGACCGGAAGTTGTCATACTGCACGAGTAGTGCGTTTTTTTTCACAAATTTTCACTTACGATGGGCGTACGATCGCTTGCAGCCGTAGCTCTGGATCAGGCCCATAGACAGTATGCTCCAACAGCATAGCTCATACCTTGCAAAGCACAATGGGAATTGTAGCTTCAGAACAGCTGGAGCGCCCTCTGTTGCCTATGCCCTGCATTGCAGCATGGATTCCATTGCTGTTCATTGATCTGCTATACATTATAAATGACAAATGATCTATAGTACCCCTAAGGCAGCTTCCACTGATAATGTAATATGCAGGAAGAGAAGAGACCCGTTCTGTGTACATAGTAATATATAATATAGTATAGGATAATATATAAAGTTCCACCGTATGAATTGTCTTAGCAGCAAAGGCAGCAGCTGCTGTTTCCAGGCAATAGACATGTCAGAAATTGGAGGTTCCTGAATAATCTAAGCTAAACGTGCTCGCCGCCCACACAGAGAAGGGAGCTGTTCTACTGCCCACATTATGGTGCCCCCATGGGGTGTGCATTCATTTATGAGCCCCTTATGAAGGTGTGTTCACCGAGTAATCAGGACAATACAATATCTCCTCATGGCTGGTATGGCTGCAGCTAAGTCTCAAACAAAATGAGGATGGAACAGGTTAAAGGTTTTTATATGTGGTTATTATCATTGTGTTGTTATTATCACTGATGCTTCCCATGTGGTTAACAGGCCTATGACAAGCATAATCGACAATTGATTTGTTCAAGTGTTGTGTAACTACAATTACCAGCATGCTCCAACAGTATTGGGATAGTTGATCTCTAGCAAAGCATGATGGAACTTCAACTAGAGTGCTGTACTTTTCTTATGCCTGGTCTATGCACGCTCCTAAGAGAAGAATATGGTGGCCCAGTCCTCTCACACAACTAGATACCACCCATTTGGCCCATCCAGTCTGGCTATTACTTGTTCAAATCAAGGATGACTTTATTTGTTCTTTAATTAGGACATCCGTATGCATGCTTACATTGCTGTGTGTTATTATCCTCTACTATCCCCAATGGGAGGTTACTCCACTACTTATCCACTACTCTTGTCAGTGACTTCTCAAATAAGAAGCTTATCAGTGGAGGGCATCTAACCCCTGTCCCTGGGCAGAGCCGTAGCTAAAAAAAAAAAACAAAAAAAAAACACATTTTGCCAGGGGCAAAAGGAAAAAATGTTGCCCCCAACCTTTAATTAATAACCAGTATAACCTTAAAAATGAACTTACTGGTGCTCCACTTTGACTTTGCACCCTGGGCACCCTCTCCTCTATTGCACACCCCAGGTTGCGGCCCTGGCACTGGGACCTAAGTTAAAGCTGCCTCTTACACCTATGAGTGTGTCACCACACTACTCAACAATGAGAATTACAAATTGAGGGAGGGAGGTGTAGTGGGCGCTACTGATTGAAAGGCTAAGGCTAAAAATTAATGTATAAGGTGCAAGGTGCCTCTAAATATAATTATAACTAAGGTATTAGAATATCGGTTCCTAAAATAAGATGACGACGCATGCGTAGTAGCTAAAAACGGATAACGAGGCGCGTATGTCAAAAAATGCGGTGTTGTGAATCCAGTCCTAGCAGTGACTGCCCCGCTGAAGCGGTTCATCTTCACCGATACACTGTCAGTGCAGAACCTGTCAGCCATCCTTAGAAAATGTCAACTATCGTTGCAGGATCTGCCTGTGTCCAGACCTGGGACCGGATTCATACATTAATTCGAGATCCATAGGTGTGGATACACATGTAGAAAACACACACACACACACACTTCCCCCGGAGGCTACCATGACACGCCTCCTCTTACCTCAAAAACTACGCACAGTCTTTAAAAACTGCACGTAGTTAAGCTATATGCCTAAGGGCTACTTATATTGTGTAGTCAGGCTCACTACGCACACAAATCATAAAAACACACAGCTAAAAAGCCTCTTCTTCTTACATGTGTATCAGGGCCCTGATGCCCCCCCCCCCCTTTAGCCCTGCGGCCCTAAGCTGCAGCCTTATCAGCCCATTGACTGTCAGCCCTGCAATATCTGTCTCTGTCATATGTTCTCCAGGCACAGACTGAGTTAACTGGGAAACAGCAGATCAAGAAGGCTGCAGGGGAGGTTTTATCGGAAAACACAAATAGCAGTCATAGGATTCCTTCCCAGCAAACACTGTGCAGCTGGCAATAAAGACCTATCTGATGCAGTCATTTACCGTAATTGTTTCCACGATAGAGCAAGGGAATCAGCTGCAAGATGCTCAGATTGGATCTGGATTTGCAGTCAGCCGCTGTTCGCGCTGGAGAAGAGAGTGGAAAATACTGTAAGACATTGCAGGGTTAAATTGTAAATAAAGCCTCATTCTGCTCTTCATGGGGGTCTGGAAAGCAGGATGCAGGAGAGATCATACTGGTCATATTAATCGGCGTGGATGTCACAGTGTCCCCTACATGCGGAAGACAGAGTGACATTAATGCTATCATGGTATCTGCTCTGTAGTTACACGGTACACTGCAAATGTTCCTCTAGAAGGGGCTGTGACTGCCATTTACAGTCCTGCTTCTTATAATGTGACTGGAGAAGCATTGATCAGGTATAGTACACAGTATACACAGTACACAATATATACATATGATCCAGAGGCAGGCAAGCGCAAATCTAATGCAAATTGGGTTCAGAACCCCCCCCCTCTCGCATCTCCACTACTGCACCCTTACTCCAGTACTAATCACAGCCTAACCCTAACCTCAACCCTAATCACAGCCTAACCCTAACCCCAAACACAGCCTAACCCTACCCCCAACCCTTTACCTACAGCCTAGCCTTAACCACATTTTAACCCTAATGTTAATCCTAACTCTAACTAAAGACTAATCTTAACCCTAACTGCAGCCTAACCCTAACCACAGTTTAACCCTAACCACAACTTAACCCTAACTCTAACCAAAGCCTTACCCCAACCTTAACCACGGTCTAACCCTAACTGCAGCCTAACACTAACCACAGCTTAACCCTAACCTAAACTACAGCCTAACCCTAGCCTTAACTGCAACCTGGTCTTAACCCCAACCCTATCCCTAACCGCAGCCTAACCCTAACCTAACCTAAGAGACACATGGCCCATCCAGTCTTGTTTATTTAAAACTATACTGACCCTAGACCCTATTTACCCTCAAGTTAGTTTGAGATCTAGGATATCCTTATATGTATCCGAAGCATGTTTACACTGTTCTACTGTGTTACCTCTACCACCTCAGATGGGAGAATATTCCACCTATCTATCACCCTTTCAGTGAAGTCATTTTTCCGCACATTTCCTCTGAATCTACCACCCTCCAGTTTATATTCATGTCCTCGTGTTCTATTACACCTCTTCC
>WWET01003817.1:80432-98601 GCA_011038615.1 Limnodynastes dumerilii | reverse complement strand
ACCATATTACCACAGCTAAGCAACACTAAATACAAAATGGAGGATGCTATGAGAAAAACAAACACAGCTATTTCACAGCAAAACATCAAAAAGTTACAATCACAATCCCAGTCAAAAAATTCAATAAGATTTGTTTGACATGATCTTCCCCCAGTGAATCCATGCTGCTTGGGATCTTGTAAGTTACTGGATTTAAGATACTGTACAATTTGTTCCTTTAACAGTTTTTCCATCAATTTCCCTACTACTGATGTTAGACTCACTGGTCGGTAGTTTGCTGCTTCTTCCCTACTTCCACTTTTATGCAGAGGGACGACATTTGCTATTTTCCAGTCCTCTGGAATCACCCTAGTTATTAACCATAACCGCAGCCTAAACCTAAGATGAAGTATAGTCCTCACCTGTCTAACAACAGTCAAGTCCATAAGTGTAGATAAGGCATCGCAGTCAAGTCTGGAAGTGTTGAGCAGGCGTCATAGTTGAGCAGACGCCCTTCAATGCAGCGGTGGCGAGTAGGCGGTCATTGGAACAGTACGGGCCAAATTTACTAAGCTACGGGTTTTGAAAAGTGGAGATGTTGCCCATAGCAACCAATCAGATTCTAGCTGACATTCTCAAGTATGTAATAGGAAAGTGGGAGCTAGAATTTGATTGGTTGCTATGGGCAACATCTTCACTTTACCAAATCCGCAGCTTAGTAAATCTGGCCCCAAGTGTCTGAATTTAGTTATTAGTAGAAATTGGAGTTTTCCTGCCCGTAAAACTCTCATCACATCACTCTTCAAATCTGAATTACGCCGTATTCAACCATCGCTCTAAGACCTCATATACTCATCAAAACATGATCCCCCATACCAGGGCCAGATTAACAATGGGGCTAACGAGACTACAGTCCCAGGCCTCCATCTGAAAATTATCCCCTACACACTGCAGATCTCCTGCCCTCCCACTGACATTCTCCTCCAAAGCATACTATATAGTGTGGGCCCATGATCATTGTAAGCCCAAGATCCACATGGCCCTCAATCTGGCCTTGCCCCATACCAACCACAAGGATTAGTCATCTTTGAAGCACATTTTTCTTTGTTGAATATGCGTAATCAGTTATTATTATTATGAATATAACGTTGAAGTGGATTTTTGACGGGCAGAACTTTTTAATTGAAATCAGTTTCATCTACTTTCCCTTTTGTTTAATTTTTTTGTGCTTTTTAAGACTTACTTAATTAAAAGTTATATTTCACAATAGTAATAGCAAGTTTTACCACATTCGTGTTCCCGCAGTACACAACTTTTCTTCTTTGTTCAATTGTTACTGTTATCAAAGATTAGTCTGGATGAAAAGGGAGAAAAAAAGTACATAAGAAGTTTCCCCCGAACGTTTTATATTGTGTTAACCCCAGAAACACTGCAGAAAATGAACACAGGATTGGGAGTGTTTGTATATCTACAGTCACTGTTACAACTGTCATAAAACAAGATAAGAAATGTGAGAAAAGGGGGCTCAGGGCCTATAGCAGTCCTTGGTCTTTTGCGCCTGGATCACAAGTCTGCAGATTTGTGGCGAAAATCTTTTGCACACACAAGTGCAGTACTAGTAATTCTGGATCGAGCGCGAGTAGAATACGATAGCAGAGTGTGTTTCCATAGGGTTCGCTTGCACAAGCACAGGTTACAGACCACACAGAAAATGGCGTGAAGTCTGCGTGCTGGTTAAGGGCAATTCTGTTAGGGTGTGGATCCTCGCTAAGAACAGCCGTATTTCCATAGGGCCATTTTCGAACTGGCTTGGATATCGATTGTGTATAGCAATCGATTCGCAGAGCACTAAACGTGGTTCTCCGATAGGTAAGCCTAAAAACTAACCATAACCATTCCCCTAATTCTGACCCTAACCCTCCTCTTCCATTATCCTAACCCTAAGCCTCCCTTCCCCGCAGCCTGACCCTAACCCTTTTTTCTCTATAACCTACCACTAAGACCCCCCCTCACCGCAGCCTGAACCTAACTCTCCATTCCCTGCAGCCTGACCCTAACCCTCCCTTCTCCCTAGACTGGCCCTAACCCTCCCCTTCTATGGCACTAACCCTCCATTCCCTGCAGCCTGACCCTAACCCTCCCTTCTCCCTACACTGGCCCTAACAATCCCTTCTCCCTAGACTGGCCCTAACCCTCCCCTTCTATGGCACTAACCCTAAGACCACCCCCTCAACCCAGCCTGGCCCTAACATCCCCCCTCTTAACACTAAAAGTCCCTGGAGAGTTTACTCACCTCTCCGGAGCTGGCAGCCTGACCCTAACCCTCCCCTTCTATGGCACTAACCCTTCATTCCCCACAGCTTGATCCTAACCCCCCCCTTCCTCGCAGCCTGACCCTAACCCTCCCTTCTCCCTAGACTAACCCTAACCCTCCCTTCTTTATAACCTAACCCTAAGACCCCCCTCACCGCAGCCTGACCCTAACCCTCCCCTTCTATGACCCTAACCCTACCCTCCTAAGAGCCTAACCCTAACCCTCCTAACACTGTAAGTCCCTGTAAGTACCTCTCCAGAGCTGTCAGCGGCGGGTCCTGCGAAAATGAATGGGTGAGTATTCCGATCGGCACTCTCACCCATTCATAAAAAAAAAACTAAAATGGCTGCCTATTCGAAATAGGAACTTTCGGCTGTCTCTGTTTCTATAGGCAGCCAATCGGAGCGGTGACCGCAACCGTTCTCTTATATGCTCTAATTTCTTTTCCAAGGTTATCACAGGATGTGTGTCGTCAGCTGCATTATGCACACACAGAGATGCAAATCCGCCTCTTGGGTAATACAGCTGCTGCTCTGTGACATCTATTATCAAACCCCCCCACACCTTCATCTCCTTGTGCATGAACTGCGCAGTTATAATTAGTGTGCACACAGGGGATCAGTGAAGAGGACAACTTTCTCATTTCACTGTGAAAATATACAGACCCCCCCGATGTGATTGTAATAAATATTGAAGGGAAATTGTGCGCATAAGGTCAGGGTTTGGTCACCTGATATTGTGAATATAATAATCTGAGGCAATTAATGGCGTGCTGGAAAATATGGGCAATTAAATGTAACGATCTTATTATTTGATGTCTGGTATTACAATTATTTGTCTACTTAATCCAATAAAAAATGTGTAACTCACTGTGAGCTAAATATAATAGAAAATATCTTTGTACAAGGCAAATACTATCAGCAAACACAGGGGCGGCACTAGCTCCACCAAACGCCAGTACAGTGCTGCCGGGTTCATCATCCCTGTATGCCCCAGCCCAGCAAAAACTTGGCTTTTTTTTTTTGAAAGCAGTAAAGGCCCCGCGCAAGGCTGCAGCAGCCAGTACAGTGCTGCCGGGTTCATCATCCCTGTACTGGCTGCCACAGCCGCCTTTGCGGCCGTCACTTCCCGGACACTGTAGTCACATACACAGTGCCAGGACCACTGCGTCCAGGCACTGTGTATGTGTTGCTATGGCAACACAGCGCGCCGTTTTCACGCTGGAAGGAAATGTGTCCGCGGGGCCCCCTAGGGACCCCTGACCTGCGGAGCCATAGGCAAACACCGCCTTGAGTCTGGACTTCATATGTGTGCCTGGTGAGCCTTTCTACACTGTTGGAGTGCCCCTTTCTGTGCAAGCTCTTATCGCTGGGGGCTAACATTGTCTGTGCACTTAAGGGCATTAAAGGACCATGTGCTGCCATCTTCACTGACCCCCACTTAGTGACCTACCATCTTGCAATAATTGCTCACCTACTTCCTGGCAGCAGGGTCTGTTTATCTACAGTGCACCCCAGATGATCAGGGACTGGTTATTCTACTAATTTGCATCTCTACATTAGTGCATTTTTTGCTTCACTATAGTGCCTGCCACACAAGTGTGCCATTACTGACTCATTATAGTGGCCCCCCCCTCCACTCACCGGTACTCCGTTTGCTACAGGGTCTGCTTATCCACAGTGAACCTCAGATAATCAAGGATTTGTTGATCTACTAATTTGCATTTCTACATTAGTGCACTTTCTGCTTCATTATAGTGCCTGCCACACAAGTGTGCCGTTATTGACTCATTACTGTGGATACCACCTCATCGCTACACCGTTTGCTATTCTACAGAGTGCACCTTGCTACGTGCGGCGGGGGATTGGTTACCCAGGAGACCGCCAAGCTGGAGCGGTTTAGTCGACAGTCCACATCATGTTCCCAGGAAACTGCTGGGCCACCCAGAGATAAGCCACCTACTGAGTGGGACCACCCTCCCAGCATGCCAGAGCCCGAGCAACACACTTTACAACAAGTGCTGGAAGCTATATCTTCCCTGGGTAAGCGGATGACTGATACATTTGGAGAGGTGCAGGCAGGAATCACGCTGCTGCACCAAGATCTACAAAAAGTCAGAGAAAGAGTGGGAGAGGTTGAGCAAAGGGTGTCTACCCTGGAGTACACTACCGCTCCCATGAAGAATGATATTGCCCGGCTTAACTTGGACATGGCTGCGTGCAAGGCCAAACTAACAGACATGGAGGGTAGATTAAGACGCAACAACCTCCGTTTCGTGGGTCTGCTGGAACGTACAGAAGGTCAAAATCCGGAAATTTTCTTGGAGGAGCTACTGGTGAAGCAGTTCGAAAGGGAGGCCTTCTCTGCATCCTTTGCGGTTGAACGGGCGCATCGTTTGCGTTCCCAGCCTACTCAATTTCTGTATAACCTGATTATGCCTTGGATGTACAAAAAAGTAGGGCTCAGTTCACGGCGGTTCGTCGCCGCCTGGATGATCTTAAGCTCCCATATTCAATTGTCTACCCGGACAGGCTCCGTATTGTAGCGGATGGAACTACCCACTTCTTCACTACTCCTCGAGAAGTGGAGGCGTGGCTGGAAAGACGTCCTTATCCCAGGGGGTTTTCCTGTCAATTGGCTTCACACCATTCTCTGTCTCGCATACTGGTTACCCCTGACCTCCTTCCCATGACCTCGGAGGTGATATATCATCCCAGGGTAATTTCCGATCACTCGCCTATACTACTAACCTTGAACCTTACTTAACAGATTGCGGGGCCTACGCTTTTGGAAATTGAACCCATTCTGGCTTACGCTGTTTGGGGAGGACTCTGATATGACTGCAAAGTGGGATGGTTTCTTTGTTGACGCTAGTATGGATAACTCTGAAATTAAATGAGATGCGTTTAGCAATTTCTTGTATGAATGTCCCTATGAGAAAAGCTTTAAAGTAATGCGCAAATCTAGGTGTTTGGAGAATGAGTTGGAGGTTAGGTGTAATACTCTGGAGGCGCAATACTTGACTTCTCGATCCCTGACTGACAGGCTTGACTGGCTTAGGGCTCAGCCGGAGTGGAGGTCCCATCTATCAGATAAAGCCAAGCGGCAGCTGCTTTTTAGTAGACATTCCCAATATCTCAACTCGGATATGTGTAGTAGCTACTTGACCTTTCTGGCTAAGGATGACTCGGCCATGAGAATTGTGTCAGCTATACAGGATGTCCATGGCAATATTCAATATGAGGGGGATAAAATTACGGAGGTGTTCCTGAAGTTCTATTCTACACTATACACGTGCTTGGCCAGCTGCTCCCCTGAACAACTGAGTGAGTATTTGGATGGGGTTGCCCTGCCGGGTCTAGAGCCCTTCTTGAAGCTCCTATATCCGATAAGGAGCTTGAGCTTGCCTTGTTTGCTGTCCCGAACCATAAGGTGCCAGGTTCGGATGGCATCCCAGGGGAAGTGTATAAACAATAAAAAAAATTCTCCATCCCTAAACTATTAGAGAACGTTTCAGCCATTTTTCAATCGGGAACTCTGCCCCCTTCTATGTCCGAGGCCCTTATTATTGTGATACCTAAAGCTGTCTCCCTTCTGGCCACAGATGTTAAGCTTCTGGCTAAAATTTTGTCTCTAAGGCTTAACACAGTGATTGATCAAATTGTCCATCCGGACCAGACTGGTTTTATGCTGGCTAGGACCACTTCCATCAATCTGCGCCATTTGTATACTCATATTCAGTTATCCCCAGAGGTTGGGTCGAGGGCGGCAGTCGCATCCTAAGATGCGGCTAAAGCCTTTGATTCTGTGGAGTGAAAATATCTGTGGTAGGTCCTCCATTGGTTCGGGTTGGGGGATTCCTTTATTAAATGGTGCGTCGAGTGTGTGTTGGGGGTTACACCAGTGAACAGTTTCGGCTGGAAAAGGGTACGAGACAGGGGTGACCCCTATCTCCTGCCCTGTTTGCGCTGGCTATAGAGCCATTGGCTTGTATGATTCAAGCTGATGACGGTATTAACGGTTTCCCTATAGGTGAGTCTGTGGACAAAATAGCTTTGTATGTAGGCGATCTGCTTCTTTTCTTGGCAGACACTGGCGCTTCATTGGAAGGAGTATTCATGGTGATAGACCATTTCGGCCATTTTTCGGGGCTTAGAATTAACTGGTCCATATCTAATCTCTTCCCTTTTTCAGGGTACATCCCTGGGGCTGCTGCGTTGGACAACAATTTAAATATCTTAGCATTTGGATATCAAATGAGATGTCTAATTATGTTGCTTTTAATATTAACCCTGTCATAGAGTGTACTAAATTAAAATCACAAACGTGGCGTAGACTCCCTTTTAACGGTTTCGGGTAGGGTCAACCTAGTCAAAATGCTCATACAGCCCAAACTGCTGTATCCCCTTTTACAATCTCCAGTTTATATAGCCTTGGATGTGTTTAAAACAATAAATGCCAACATCTTATCTTTGGTGTGGGGTGGGAAGTGTGTGAGGGTCTGTATGACTGTACTTCAGAGACCTAAAGATAGTGGGGGACTGGCACTACCTAACTTCAAATTGTACTACTGCGCGGCACAACTTAGTCATTTGGTCAGCTGGGTATCAGGCATTCCAGAGGCTACTACTCAGCACCTTCTTAGGACTAGCCCCCGGTGCAGAATCTTTTGATATATCAGGAGCCTCGATCTTGTCTAGCTTTACTTGTCCAAGCACGGAAAATAGGTGCTGCTGTGCGGGGACTGATGGGTGAAGAGACGCTTGACCCGGGGACTCCTCTATGGAACAATCCCTCCCTGAAAGAGTTACTCTCCTTGGATGGCTTTATAGGGGCTGATTCAGAGATCCGATATTAACGATAGTTAGGTGCGTATATTTAGGGTCTGATCGATTTTGCATCAACTGCGCATACGTAGTAATAGTGCAACACCATGTACGTTGAACTTAGGGTCGGAAATGCCTTAGGACTTGTGATGTGAATCGGTCGGGAACAATTGCGATCCTAAGTCCAGCGGAAATCTAGGAACCGAAGGATTTGCATAGAAATGGGTGGGGGGAGGCATTGAGATGAGGAAAAGTGGGCACGATTACAGACATAGGACCCTAAATATACGCAACTATTGCACATATGGTTGGAAGTGAGTGCGGCCAGATAGGGCAAGTCAATGTAGGTGGAAGTTTAGGTCCGGCCGGAGGTTGCGAGGGGAGTGACTGTTTATTCAGTGGGATGTAACCTGCTCCGACCTGCCACTTAGATGCGTATATTTGTGATACCACCGGTAGCGGACTTCTGAATCAGGCCCATAGTGTGGGGGCGGAATGGTATAACAGCTATTGGTCAACTAATAGAGGAGAACTCCTGGAAAACCTTGGCAAAACTGAGAGAAGAATTTTCCCCGGCTCTCTTTTTTATAGAAATATTCAACTTAGACACGCTTTGCGGGCATTGTATGGCGACGCCATCCCGGTCATGTCTAATTCTCCTGTTAAGTCTTTATTGAAAGGGTCTCCAACTAGAGGCACTATATCCATGTTGTATTCCAGGTTGATTGCTGGTGTCTCCCCTGATGCCTTGGTTCATTTGAGAATGCGGTGGGAGGCAGATATAGAAATTATGGATGATGAGGACTCGATGGATCTGCAGTGTCGTCTGAGAGATGCTACGTTTTCAGTGCGCCTGCAGCAGGTCCACTTCTATATCTTTCACAGAGTGTATATTACCCCTATTATGCTGGTTAAGATGGGTCAACATTCGGATGGGAGTAGCAAAAGACTTAATTGCCCCGGTCACATATAACTGACCGAGTGTCTGCAAAGGGTAGTGTGACTAGACACTATGAACCTGTAGGGACTGAATTTCAGGTTAGTTCACATTATTCTATAACGGGACTTCAGGATCCGTTTCACCACTTCCCGGCATCTGCCCTGTCTGCTTCCAAATTTATACTGCCTGCCTGACCAAAGGATGAGCAGTCCCCTTGGTTCTGCCAACCAGTAGGACCTGCAAAGGGGAAAGCTTGGGGGAGGAATGCCTTACCAATTTACGTATCAGCCCCATAGGACCTGTCCCGTCAACCCAGGGGAGAAGGTGTGCCAATTGAGAAGCAAATATAATAATTTCTAAAGTTTGGTAAGGCAAGACCTCATCTGCTTTTGGCTGGCATAATGTCGCAATTTTAATCTTGGGTTTGCGTCCAGCCCATATGAAGGAGGAAAGCAATCCATTAATTGTTAAGAATACTTTACGAGACATATACACTGGAGAATGTTGTAGCACATACAGGTATTTGGGCTGGATTACCATTTTGACAAAGTTAATACTACCAGTGACTGTCAGCGGGAGTTTCTGCCAAACATGAAATCTTCTTTTAAAGTATACGTCTACGTGGAGCAGGTTAAGTGGGACAAATTCCTTGAACTTGTGGGAGATCCATATGCCTAGGTATTTGAAGTTGGTTGTCCATTGCAAAGGGTCCTGTGGGGGAGCTCAAGAGGGATCCAAACAGCCCAGGGGAAAAATATGGGACTTAGACGTACGCAAGAAATTACTCATATCCCTACCAGCGTTTGAAATAAATAAGATGACATCATCCGCATATAGGGCTATTTTATCTATTGACTATCCAGCAGGGAGACCCTCAATATTAGGGTTGTCACAGATAAGGCATGCCAATGGGTCTATAACCATTGCAAAAAGCGCCGGAGACAGGGGGCACCCCTGCCTAGTGCTCCTCCCCAATGTAAATGAAATAGAGGTATTTCCATTAATACAGATCCTGGTCACAGGTGCAGATTAGAGCAACCGGAGCCACCCAATAAAGCCGAATCTGCATAGCACCTCCCAAAGGTAGGGCCATTTGACAGAGTCGAATGCTTTAGCGGCATCAAGAGAAAGGACCATTGCCCCCGGTGTGGAGCGTTCTTTTAACTGAATATGGCTGAATAACCCGCAGGAGTTGGTAGTAGTAGATTTACCCGGCATAATTCCAGTTTGATCGTGATGGATAATCTGAGTAATAACTGTATTCAACCTAGTGGCCAATAATTTCACGAGAATTTTAACATTCGTGGAAAGAAGGGAGATTGGGTGATAAGATTCCGGGTAAAGGGGATCTTATCAGGTTTGGGTATCAAGACTATGAGGGCCTCCAACATAGAAGGCGGGAGCTCTTCTGCTTCAAAACATTTATTAAGATAGAGCAAGAGCTGGGGAGCAAAGAACTGGGGGAAAGTTTTGTAGGCCTCCACAGGCATGCCATCCACACCGGGGGCTTTGCGGTTCAGAAAGGATCCAAAGACCCTCTCGAGCTCCTGCACCGAGAAAGGGGCATCCAGAAAATCCACTGACTCCTGGGGGAAAGTGTGAAAGCAGACCTGGTCTAGATATGTCGCTAACTGGTCATATGTGTAAGATACGTGAGAGGAGTACAAGCTCTTATAGAAAGCAAAGAATACCTCTGCTATTCTGATCTTTTACTATGCATGCTCCCCCCTGAGTCAAGGATGGACATTATTGTCCCTGCATCTGCCAAGGGTAATCCTTTTAACAGAGCCAACAGCCAGTAATAGCTATATTACTGACTTGGGTTAGTTACTGGAGTCTTCAGTAGCTTAATTCAGGACCGGTCACTGCAGAGGGGAACAATGGAAGTGCTTCTATTACCACCTGTGCTTCCACCACTGCTCTTCTCACAGGCCAAGCAGTGACCAGCACAGGACAGAACTGAAGCAATTGAGACATGGAGCAATAGCAGACTGAACTGGAATCAGGACTGGAGCAATTGCAACAGAGAAATTGATGCTGCAGTGCACTCAGCAGATGGAATGAACTGGAGTCTGTAGCAGTTGCAGACTGATGAGAAGCAATTGCTATCTGGAACAATTACAGTAGGAAACATTGGTGTTGCAAATAGCAGATGAGATTATCTGGAGTATGTAGTAGTTGCAATGATCTGCAGGCAGCAGCTGAAGAGGCAATTGTAGCCCAGAAGCAGCAGGTGCTGTAAACAGAAGTCCAAGGTGATTGCAATCTGAAAGCAACACAGTGCCAAGGGTTTAAATAGTCCGCTCCCAGCATGGATTGGCCGTTCAGATCATGTCACTGCTAGTGGCAGAATCCAGTTGGTTAGCTCTGGTCATGTGGGGATTTCCAAGATGGCGTTGCCCATGCACAGGAGGACGCCACCGACTGGTGGTGCATGGCAGAACAGGACAGGAGGCTGCCACAAGCTGAGATTGGCAACTTCACGGAAGAGAAGCACAAGCACAACGGCAAGAGCAGCTGAGAGATGTCCCCTCATGTGGTAAGTACCGTGATTAGTGACCCATTGGTTATGGGAGACAGGTCTTGTTTGTCCCAATTTAATGGTTTTTAAATGTTAAAATGTATGAAGTGAGGCTAGAGTTAAACATTTATATATAATATGTATAATTCATAATATAAAAATAGCCCAGAAGAGAATTTGTTCTATAGTACAATGAAAGTCCTAGTTGTATATATTGTTCTTTCTTGCCATTATTTCAGAAAAACATCTATGTTCCAGACTTTTAACAACAATCAGGTGAATTGATGTGTGCTGGCTTCAAATAGTAACCAGGTGGCCTTTTGATTAGACAAAAATAAGTCATGGTCTCATTAGACAAAACATACTTTTTTTTTTTGTACTAAAACCTTCGGTTCCATAGGACAAACATCATTATTTCCACTGTGAAGCATTGTATTAAAATCTCAGCATGTGACAGAATTTAGAAATGATTTTCATATTTTTAACTATAAAGTTTTATTCAATACATGAAAATGAAGCGTACTGAGGTTTTATCAGACAATAGTCATTTTTTATCAGACTCTAATGGAGGTTTTGTCATCATTGTAGGAAGAGAATCTTTAGAGTAATGATAATTAACTTGCTAATTTCCTTAACCACATTTGGTAAGTCTCCAAACCGATGGTTCGCAAAAGATGGGTCATGACCAGAGCTGGCTTAAGAGAGAGAGAGATTAGTAGAGACTGGTAGTAGGTGGACAGACAGCAGGAGAGACTGGCAGTAGGTGGACAGACAGCAGGAGAGACTGGTAGTAAATGGGGAGACAGCAGAAGAGACTTGCAGTAGATGGAGAGACAGCAGGAGAGACTGGCAGTGGATGGAGAGACAGTGACTCATTCTGATCAGTGATTGGTTGGCCTAGGACAGGGGCAGGAAACCTTAAACACTCAAAGCCATTTGGACCCGTTTCCCCCAGAAAAAAAAACCTCGGGAGCCACAAAACCCTTTTGACATGTAAAATGAAGATAACATAACACTGCATATATCGTTTTTAATGTGACCGCGGCTCGGGCGGCAGCGTGCCCTAAAGCCCCCTAGGAGGAAACACAGCGGATGGCTAAAAGAGACGTGGGTTGCCGACCCTTGGCCTAGGGGGTATATATCAGCAGTTAACTTCATTTCTCTTCAGCCTTGACTAAGCCTCAATGGCGAATTGTACGTTGGTGGTAAGGGGATGCCAGGGTGCACCGCAACCTCTTTTTCACCTATTTTTAATAATTTTTTGTAAATTGCTTGTTTGACTTCTAATCATTTTTTTATATCTGGAATCACAGCTTCCATCTCTTAGATTCCATTGGGCATTTAGTCTTAGTACAGGGTGACGTAGGCCCTATATTCTTGGGGTGAAGCCCCGCCATGAGCCAGTTAGGCACTGTGACTTGGGAAAGTACTTCATAGCATTTAGATTTAGGAGTTTCTCAGTAGTATTTTCTCTCACACTGTGCATCTTTCTTTGACAACTGATATCTGCCCTCTCGGATACTTGATATCTGTGATTACGCAAAATTATTGGTCATTTTGGCATTATGACTTCTCTCTTTGAAATATTTTTAATGTTTAAGTAATTAAAAGTTATGTTTTATCTGATCGCTCTCTTGCTTTAAAACAATGCTCTTGCTCAGTGAAATAGAATCCTGTTTGAAACCTGTATACTCTATCATTGGGTGTACCATAAACTGGTCTATTCCTTTTCTTTCCTCACACGCATCCCCCCCCACACACACACGCACACACAATTTTTTTTTTTTCAATTATTGTAATATTTTCCGTGGGCTCTTTAGATCCATAGGAATATTGTGGTTATATGATAAGGGGGCAGCTATTGTGCTATTTGCTATAATTGTTTGCTGTGCGATCCATAGTGTCCCCACTATAAATTTTTGGGGTTGTGAACACTTCAAATTGTTAACCTTGTCAGATAGGAGAAGAGACTGGCAGTAGGTGGCTGGCTGGGGGAGAGACCTTGCCGGGGGAGAGACTGGCAGTAGGTGGCGGACAGGAGGAGAGACCTTCAGTAGATGGCTGGCTGGAAGAGAGACCTGGCTGGGGGGGGGAGACTGGCAGTAGGTGCATGGCTGGGGGAGAGACTGGCAGTAGGTGCATGGCTGGGGGAGAGACTGGCAGTAGGTGCATGGCTGGGGGAGAGACTGGCAGTAGGTGCATGGCTGGGGGAGAGACTGGCAGTAGGTGCATGGCTGGGGGAGAGACTGGCAGTAGGTGCATGGCTGGGGGAGAGACTGGCAGTAGGTGCATGGCTGGGGGAGAGACTGGCAGTAGGTGCATGGCTGGGGGAGAGACTGGCAGTAGGTGCATGGCTGGGGGAGAGACTGGCAGTAGGTGCATGGCTGGGGGAGAGACTGGCAGTAGGTGCATGGCTGGGGGAGAGACTGGCAGTAGGTGCATGGCTGGGGGAGAGACTGGCAGTAGGTGCATGGCTGGGGGAGAGACTGGCAGTAGGTGCATGGCTGGGGGAGAGACTGGCAGTAGGTGCATGGCTGGGGGAGAGACTGGCAGTAGGTGCATGGCTGGGGGAGAGACTGGCAGTAGGTGCATGGCTGGGGGAGAGACTGGCAGTAGGTGCATGGCTGGGGGAGAGACTGGCAGTAGGTGCATGGCTGGGGGAGAGACTGGCAGTAGGTGCATGGCTGGGGGAGAGACTGGCAGTAGGTGCATGGCTGGGGGAGAGACTGGCAGTAGGTGCATGGCTGGGAGAGAGACTGGTAGTAGGTGCATGGCTGGGGGAGAGACTGGCAGTAGGTGCATGGCTGGGGGAGAGACTGGCAGTAGTTGGATATAAGGGAGGGGATGGAGTTTGTGTACAGAAGCTAATTTGTATTTTTGGGGGGTGTCTCTAGGTGCTTTGGTTCTCATTTTAAAATCAAATAATGTGTCTCAACTTGAGACTCTCATTTAGTCAGAGACTTGCAGTGTGCAGCCCTTCCCAGTCGCCTTCCTCTTTCCTCTCCTCCCCTTCAAAAACATCTATTATACAATGAATGGTGAGCTGACAAGTCTTCCCGTTGCTGAATCCAGGTATATATATATATTTGGTCTTGGACCAAAGCTGGATTAAGACAGACAGCAGGAGAAAATGGGAGTAGGGGGATAAAAAATGTGGAGAGACTGGCAGTAGGTTGACAGTAGCAGTAGGTTGACCAGTAGCAGATGGACAAAAGAAGATGAGAGACTGGCAGTAGGTGGCCGGCAGGAGGAGAGACTGACAGTAGGTGGCCGGTAGGAAGCGAGACTAGCAGTAGGTGGTCTGCAGGAGAGACTGGTAGGAGGTGGTCTGCAGGAGGAGAGACTGGCATAGGTGGCCGGCAGGAGGACAGACTGGCATAGTTGGCCGGCAGGAGGATAGACTGACAGTAGGTGGCCGGTAGGAAGAGAGACTGGCAGTAGGTGGCCAGCAGAAGGAGAGACTGGCAGTAGGTAGTCTGCAGGAGGAGATACTGGCAGGGGGTTGTCTGCAGGAGGAGAGACTGGCAGGAGGTGGTCTGCAGGAGG
Source organism: Limnodynastes dumerilii (assembly GCA_011038615.1). Classification (NCBI taxonomy): domain Eukaryota; kingdom Metazoa; phylum Chordata; class Amphibia; order Anura; family Limnodynastidae; genus Limnodynastes; species Limnodynastes dumerilii. The sequence continues at coordinate 84,475 of WWET01003817.1, read as the reverse complement.
AGAGACTGGCAGGAGGTGGTCTGCAGGAGGAGAGACTGGCAGTAGGTAGTCTGCAGGAGGAGAGACTGGCAGCAGGTAGTCTGCAGGAGGAGAGACTGGCAGTAGGTAGTCTGCAGGAGGAGAGACTGGCCGGGGGTTGTCTGCAGAAGGAGAGACTGGCAGTAGGTAGTCTGCAGAAGGAGAGACTGGCAGTAGGTAGTCTGCAGGAGGAGAGACTGGCAGTAGGTAGTCTGCAGGAGGAGAGACTAGCAGTAGGTGGTCTGCAGGAGGAGAGACTGGCAGGAGGTCGTCTGCAGGAGGAGAGACTGGCAGGAGGTTGTCTGCAGGAGGAGAGACTGGTAGTAGGTGGTCTGCAGGAGAAGAGACTGGCAGTAGGTGGTCTGCAGGAGGAGAGACTGGTAGTAGGTGGTCTGCAGGAGGAGAGACTGGTAGTAGGTAGTCTGCAGGAGGAGAGACTGGCAGTAGGTAGTCTGCAGGAGGAGAGACTGGCAGTAGGTAGTCTGCAGAAGGAGAGACTAGCAGTAGGTTGTCTGCAGGAGGAGAGACTAGCAGTAGATGGTCTGCAGGAGGAGAGACTGGCAGTAGGTGGTCTGCAGGAGGAGAGACTGGCAGGGGGTTGTCTGCAGGAGGAGATACTGGCAGGGGGTTGTCTGCAGGAGGAGAGACTGGCAGGAGGTGGTCTGTTGAATCCGGGTATATGTATATTTGGTGTGAGATCAGTAATGACCTTCAAACATATATGAATTGTCTTTGAATGTCAGCTAAGGTTTGTCTAGCATGCTTATGGCTCTCCCCCTCTGCTCCAGTGTTGGGTGCTTGGTTGGGATTGGTGAACTGCTGCCTGGCCAACAAGGGGCATGTGTGCACGAATCATTAAAACAAGCCAAAATTGTAACACTAATTTTCTGGGCTAAACCTGGCATCCATCCTGAATACTAAAGTTCACTAGTTGGGCTTCTTTCAACATTTACCTAGATCGGAGCTGAGTGTATATTCACCATCTGACGTCCTAATATTTATTCACAAGTTTTTATGTAGCGCTATCAGGTTACATATGGCTTTACAGACAACATTTCAATTCTCATCAGTCCCTGCCCCATTGGAGCTACATTCTAAGGTACCTAACACACACTATTGTTACTTTACTCTGCAGCCAATTAACCCACTAGCTTTGTTTTATAGGACTTGATTCACACTTAAGAATCTTCTTAAAATAAGAACTTAAAGTCACACCTGGGCTAAACCATGTTGATTGCAGGGGAGTCATATTTCATCTGTTGCAAACAGTACTAGTGTTGAGAATTGATGTTTCCTATCCTAAGTCTAAATAACAGTGCAATAGTAAAGCTGGTCAGTATCTGTATGCAGTAAGCATTTCAAAGATATATCCCTGCATGCAAAGAATACAATTAAATTAATTCCCCCTGCAATCAACATGGTTTTGCCCAGGAGTGACTTTATGTTCTTATTTTAAGAAGATTCTTAAGTGTGAATCAGGTCCATAGTGTGGGAGGAAACCGGAGCACCCAAAGGAAACCAACACAATCACAGGGAGAACATACAAACTCCACACACATCAGGCCTAGTCCGGGAATCAAACTCATGACCTCTGTGTTGTGAGACCCAAATGCTACTCACAGTGAAAAGATACATAGATAACGTAATAAATGGTAATAGTGTGTGTTATGTAATGAGTATTTTGGTATTTAAAAAAAAATCTTTCCATAAAAACTAACCATAGTTGAAGGACAGTTTTATCTGTATTCATTCTACTATTGTGGTTACATCAAGTACTTAAAGTGTCATTCTGTCACTCAGAGAATGCACTGTGCTGGGAAGGGTTGAAAGTGACTCATAGATCTTCATAAATATGTGTTTATGAAGGTTACAAGGTAAACCATCTGTGTGCTACATATAAGAAGCATTAATATCCCTGTGTAAACTTATTTTCAGGTTCATCAAAACTTCTTGTCTGCTGCAGATAGTTTCCATATTGCTGTCTAGAAGTCATGTGATAGTAAGGCAGGATTGCTGACTCTCCCGGATTGACCGGGAGACTCCCGAAATTCGGGCAGTTCTCCTGGTATCCCAAGAGAGCCAGCAAATCTCCCACAAGGAACTTGAGGCTCGTGGTTTCCATAAAACCACGGCTTCAAGTCCTGCACCCCTGCCTGGCAACAGTAGATCTCCCGGACTCCCAGGAGAGCACCCTTTTCTCCCGGAGACAAGCTCAGCTGAGCCATGCCTCCCAATTGTCCCTTTTTAAAAGCCACTGTCTTGTTATATGCGTCAGTGGCTTTTCACAGAGCGCAGTACAGGTAATACAGGGTTTCTACGGGAGCCCTGTAGGACCAAACCTGTTACTGAATGGCAGTGACCTTAAGTTATACGGTCACTGCCATTCAAGTAAAGAGATTTGGTCCTACAGGGCTCCCGTAGGACCAGTGATCACGTGACCGCAGAGCAGATGCCGGGGAGAGGGAGAGACGGACAGGAGCGCCGCAGAGGAAGGCAGAAGATCAAAGGTAAGTGAGAAAAGAAATAAATGGGCTGGCATGGAGGCTGGCATTAAGGGGCAGATATGGAGGCTGACATTGAGGGGCAGACATGGAAGCTGGCCATAAGGGGGGAGATGGAGACTGGCATTAAGGGGGCAGACATGGAGGCTGGCTTTAAGGGGGCAGACATGAAGAATGGCATTAAGGGGGCAGACATGGAGGCTGGCAATAAGGGGGCATACATGGAGGCTGGCAATAAGGGGGCATACATGGAGGCTGGCAATATTGGCCATTACAAGGGGCAGGCATGAAGGCTGGCACTGGCCATTACAAGGGGCAGACATGGAGGCTGGACATAATAATAAGGGGCAGACACGGAGGCTGGACATAATAATAAGAGGCAGACATGGAGGCTGGACATAATAATAAGGGTCAGACATGGAGGCTGGACATAATAATAAGGGGAAGACATATATGGGAAAGTCTGGAGAATACAGGGGAGTATGAGGAAGTCTGAAGAATACAGGGGAAGTCTGGAAATATACAGGGGCATATGGGGAAGTCTGGGGAATACACAGGGGTGTATGGGGAAGTCTGGAGAATACACAGGGGTGTATGGGGAAGTCTGGAGAATACACAGGGGAGTATGTGGAAGTCTGGAGAATACAGGGGCGTATGGGAAAGTCTGGATAATTCACAGGGGAGTATGAGGAAGTCTGGAGAATACAGGCGCGTATGGGGAAGTTTGGAGAATACAAAGGGGAGTATGAGGAAGTCTGGAGAATACACAGGGGAGTATGAGGAAGTCTGGAGAATACACAGGGGCGTTTGGGGAAGTCTGGAGAATACACAGGGGAGTATGAGGAAGTCTGGAGAATACAGGGGAAATCTGGAGAATACACAGGGGGTATGGGGAAGTCTGGAGAATACACAGGGGGGTATGGGGAAGTCTGGAGAATACACAGGGGGGTATGGGGAAGTCTGGAGAATACAGGGGCTTATGGGGAAGTAGTTTGTACAATACAAGGGAGTAGGAGGAAGGTGTGGAGAATACATAAAATCACTCTAATACATACAAAGGCTGTTGTAGATATTTATTACCTTATTTGAACTCCCACCAACTAGAAATATTTGACTTTTGAAATGTGTAAGTGATTACTTTGCAGGACACCCATACACCAACACTGACAATGCAGGGACCGCCCCCTGGCGACGCAGGGACTTTATGCTTTTTACTTTTCTCCCTGAAATTATTTTTCAAAAGTAGGCAACTATGTAGTATACTAGTGTTGCTAGGGACAGGGAGGGACTTGTTGAAGCAAACTGCATCATCAAACCCCGCCCCCTATCCCTAATAAACCCCAATAGGGGTAATTAATAGTCAAGGGTCAATGCTTAATGATGCAATTTGCATAAATTGCACAGTACACAGGAGCGTATGGCCGCCTAGCCCGCCCCCCTAGCCTTATTTACTTACCTCCCCCCGCCCTCCAGGAGTAACGTGAGCGTTGGGACGCTGGAGGACGTCCCCTCCAGCGTCCCAAC
>WWET01003817.1:33504-70757 GCA_011038615.1 Limnodynastes dumerilii | reverse complement strand
ATACATATACTGAGATAGTATATTGTTTTTTGTTGTTTCTGAGCTGAGGCAAAGATCTGGGGACATATTTTGATTAGGGGTTATTAAAAATAAAAAATAAATAATATAAACCAAAAGCACCAAAAAGAGGCAGCCCCGTTAGCACCAAGTGCACACAGCATTAAATTTTATATCACTTGTGATTCAACGTCTTTGTAAAAAGCGTCATCGTTTTAGAGCTTGTTAATCTCTTACCGTAAAATAAAAAATAAATAAAAAAAAACCTACCCCCTCTGGTACTATGGTAAAATAAATAAGAAAAGCCACACAACCAAAAAATACTAAAACGTACATTCCGTTTCAGACCGTGGCTACCGCCCATTCTGCAGACCGTGCACTGTGCACCTGCCGAACCGTGTCTAAAAATGGTTACCAGAAAATTTGGAGAGCTTTATTTATCCCTTGATGCATCAGCCGGGACAAAGAAGCAGCTTGAACATGGTACCAGAGACAGCGTCTAAATGTCAGTCTTGTCTGCATCTCATAGATAAAAGTCTCTATCGGAAAATGATAACAAAAAATACTAAAAAAAAAAAAAAAAATTAAATAAAAGGGGGTTGTTTCACCAAAGTCAACCACATTAACTAGTGATGTCACTTAATTGTGGCTTCTTGGGACTGCCTCTTTTAGCTGCGATGGACAGGACTACTTTAAGTGGTAAAGGTTCTCGTTAACGTTATACCAACCATACATTACATACATTCATACTTAAGTGACTTTCTGATGAAAGTAAGATATTTGGCTGCAAAAGGTCAACTGGTAAGACCACGGGTATGGTGCTGTTCTTTCTTGGCAGTCAAAACTTGTGTAGAGTACCCGTGTGGAATGTATGTGACTTGGAAGGACCTCAATGATCTCAAAAGGATGAATCGGAAACTACGACAATCACGAACCTAAATGGAGAACACGGGTCAGAGGTGACACATCAACGGATCTGACACTTAGTTACTCGTCAGGGAACATTAGTACAAGAGACGTCACCTACATAAAATTGACCACAAAATCACTTAAACGCAGTCCTGCCGTAATGGGGGTTGTCAGAGAAGACTGCACTCTGACTCATTGCAGGCTCCTTTGACAGCGTTCGGGTATACTGTGAAGACTTGCGGGGGCCCTAACTGCTGAAGCGTCTCTTCATCATACCGCCGAAATCTTCAGCAGTGAGGGCGGCGTCAGATAAAAGGAAGAGGAGGATAATGGTTTTGGAGATCTCGTCTGCCTGCCCTTTCATGTGGTCACTCGATCTTTATAAGCTCCACGTCGAAAATCAGTGTGGCATTGGGAGGGATGACCCCTGGGTGGCCCGTGGCTCCGTACGCACAATCAGGTGTGCAGGTCAACTTTGCACGCTGACCTAAACTCATCTAAAAAACAAAGAAAAGGAAAGAAAAGTGAAAGAATGTGGACTAAACACAACTTTCCAACCACACTCCACAAACAAGATTTTTTAATTGTAAACACCTTGAATATCTGTACCGGTCACTAGGGGGCACATCTGCCCTCTAACTAGGTGACAACGGCAAGATGAATGCTTGCTGATAGCTCCCTAACTCTGTATCATTGTAACCATGGATCCTCTAAGATGCTGGACTTGTTTCATCTACAGTTATGATGCCCAATGCTTTGTTATGTCCTCAGAGGATGCGTGAAGGTGTGATAATTCCTCTTAAGCTGACCATACACTAGAGCGATTATTTATCCGATCATTCAGTTATTGGTAGATCGGACCAATAATTGTGTAATGCCAGAGATAATCGGAGGAGAGGTAAAGAGGAAGCAGTAGGGAGGAGATGTAAATAGGAAGCAGTGGGAAGAGAGGCATTTAAAAGAAGCAATGGGGAGAAAGGAGTATAGAGGAAGCATTGGGAGGAGAGATATGGAGGAAGTAGTGGGAAGTAAGGAGTAGAGAGGAAGCATTGGGAGGAGATATTTAGAGGAAGTAGTGGACACAAAAGGTATAGAGGAAGCAGTGGGGAGATAGGAGTATACAAGAAGCATTAGGAGAGGTATAAAGAAAGCATTGTGGAGAAGAGTATAGAGGAAGTATTAGGGAGGAGAGGTATAGCGGAAGCATTGTGGAAAGGGAGAATAGATGAAGCAGTGGGGGGAGAGGACTATAAAAGATATGACAGAGGAGTATAAAGGAAGCATTGAGGGAGGAGAAAAGGTATAAAGGAAGCAGTGGGAAGACAGAAGCATTAGGAGGAGAGGTAAAGAGGAAGCAGTGGGGAGAGAGGAGAATAGAGGAAGCAGTGGTAAGGAGAAGTATAGAGGAAGCATTGGGGAGGAGAGATATAGAGGTAGCAAGGGGAGTGAGGAGTATAAAGGAACCAGTGGGAAGAGAGGAGTATAGAGGAAGCTAAAGGTGTATGATCTGGGGGGGGGGGGGGGGGGGGGGGGGGGGTGGGGAGATAGATATAGAGGGAACAGTACAAAGAGGCATATATAGGGAATAGGAGAAGAGGGATGTACAGAATGTGGAGGAAGACAGTACTGAGAAGACAGTGGGTATGGAAAAAATAAGGGGGAGGAGTCAGTACTAATAAAAAGAGGGGTACAAATTGCCCATAAAATGGTCTCACCTAAAAGTAAATTCTGGATCCTCCTGAGTGTCAATGCTGATGCAAGAGATTGCCAACTTGGTCAAACCCAACTAAGTTAACTGACTAGAACTACAGGCATGCAGGTGCATTGTGTAAGATAAAGCTCCAAACCTTCCAACATATTACCAGCATATAGGAGGCTCAGGCAATATGTGGCTCCTCAGCGGTGACAGAATGAGCCATCCCAGAATCCCTTGCCAGCTAGAGTCTGGCACACTGTCGCTGTTGTAAATGCATCCTCCCCCCCTAAGCTATGAATCACATGCTGTGATTCAGATAATGACAGAGCTGGGATCAGAACGCACAAGAATAGATGGAGGGGGTTGTAAAAATGCTTTATATTAAAGCTGTAAAAATAGAAGCAGAATTTATACAGCTGTCGGCCTGACAACAGCAACCACAGTTCAACATGGAAGATAAATCACCTTATTCCTAATGGATAGAACCTGGAAAAAGTATGCGACTCCATAAAATGTATATTTGGTTCTAATATACAGGAAAGGTGTCTGACTCTCTTTTTGCATAGATAAGCTTTTTATAGCTGTATTGATGTCTTTGTTCACAAGAATTGTAAATTAAAGTTACTATAAAGACAAAAAAATATTCCATGGGCCCAAATTAATTAGCCGTGATGACGGGGAAAAGCGTGAGGTGCACATAAAAATTGTCCCAAAAAAGTACTTGGAGTTAGCTTTGCACCGCAAATAACGCTGATGCAAAGCTAATTGAATTGGGCCCTATGTGTTTGTCTCCACAATGGCACAAGCTCCATACTGGGGGAACCTCCCTACACCTTGTCCACATTTGGAATAAGGTCATATCCACTATCAATAATTCTGATCATGCTTAGGCCACACCCCCAACTCACAATATCTCCGCCCACACAAAAAAAAAACACCCAATAGAACAGTCTCTCACATCGAATTTCTAATTGCCAGCACTTATGGATTGCTAATGATTTTCCACTACAACTGTTAATTTGGAAGCCCATCCATCCCAAATAACTCATAGTGGAGGCCTACTTGGGGTGCACCATACCTCAAAGACAACAAAGACAACACGACTTATTCCATAAGGTACAAGATGCACTGTTCCTGATTTTTTTTTTTTTTACTGTCAGTTACTATGGTAACCACCTGTGATATGACGTTTTAATGCGACTCACACATGCACGAGCCAGATTTTACACATGGAGTTCATCTCCGTACCTAGTGACATCCGAAAGTAGGGGCGTGAAGAAGAAGGAAGTTAATAGGCATTTAAATAGGGCAGAATGGGCGGGGTTAGACCACTCTGTTCTTACTTCCGCAAACTCTGCACAAAGATACAAATGGAGAGTTACGATAGCCCTACGGTGGCGGAGGATCCGTTGAAGTTCTCTTCAACAAAGGTGGTTACCATAGTAACTGACAGTTGGAAGCTCAAGAGTAGAGCACTTTGTACCTAATAGAATGGGTCACGTTAGAGTGTAATTACCAGGGCTGCATTCTCATGATGGTCTGTGGGCACAATATACCCATTCCCACTGTTATACAGGCACCTTAACACTCCAAACAAACTATTATTATTCTTTACTAACAAAAACCCATTTTTGATGTAGATGTCTGAGTCTTGAAGAGGATTATAAAATACTATACTATAGTACTGATCTAGATACAATCATATACTGTAAATCAGGGGCGTAACTACAAGGCCCGTAGGAGAGAGGGGCCCGTGGTAGCCGTCCCCTTTGCACTGTAAGCAAGCTGTCAGAGGCTGACCACTTAAAACAGCGATGTGTCAATGCTGAGCATTACAGCGCTATACATATACTCATGGAGCGCTGTTTCATCAGGCAGTGGCCCCCAACCAGCTCCGCCTAGTTCTGCCCATCCACACTTGGGCCCCGCCTCCTTACTATGTATGAAATAATTAGGATTCATTGGCTTTCTAATATAAATCCATACTTAAGACCATTTGGGACTTCACCATATTTACCACTGCACCTTTTTCTTATCTAGATTCAAATGAATCCTTTCACTTTTAATTGTTATCATTTTGCATGGTTTGCCATGTGCTTGATATAATTCTCCATATTGGCATTTCTCCTTAAATGATGTGCATGAAGCTTTATTTAGCCAAGACAGAGACAAAGAAAATGAGCCATGAATACATATATATTAAGATATACATTGGGCTAGATTTAATAAGATGTTGCCCATAGCAACCAATCAGACTCTAGCTTTTACTTTCCTAATACATACTATAGAATGTCAGCTAGAATCGGATTGGTTGCTATGGGAAACATCTCCATGTTTCCTTTTTTTGCAGTTTAGTAAATGTAGCTCATTGACTTTAGTATTTATATACATCTCAACTGTCCATATTTTGTCAGGAGTGTGCTGATTTGCGACCCTCAAAAGGTGTTTAATGGGATAAATGGGTGGCGTTTTAACCAAATATGTCCATATATGGGTGGAACTGGGTGGGGGTTTAGGTGGAAGTGGGGCAAAGCTTATGATTACTTTAAATGATGGGAGCTAAGTATTTAAATGAATAAAATGTGTACTTTATAGCTTATAGCAAAGGATACCCTTTGTTCATATAAGCATGTGCTGAGATATTACAGTTAGCTTAAGGTTCACCTACCTGTCCAATGCCATCATCCCAGCCTTTGATCACTTCCTGCCGTCCTAACCTGAATTTGAAAGGCTTGTTTCTATCCCTGGATGAATCAAACTTCTTCCCGTTTTGTAGCATTCCTAAAAGACAAACCGTTAAACAATGAGAAATATTGCAATACAAACAGTATAATATATATATATTGTTCATGAATGGAAAATTAACCACAATGTACCAACATTTTCTATTTGGGTGGAATACAAACAAAAACATTACTGCCTGTTTATAGATTACAAACACTGATCTAGAATAACTATATGCAAAATGGTGTTTCCTCAAATTCCTTGTTTAACGTGCGTCCGTAACGGCCATAGAATAAGTTATTTAGCTTTTCTAAGTGAACTTGATGCACACTCAAACGCAAATAACTAAGGGAAAAACATGCACATTTATTAACAAGTTTTTATATAGCACCTTCATATTTTTCAGTGCTTTACAGTATTGATGGCAGATAAGAGCCACAACACCAATTCAACCAGCCCAGTTGTTTATTTAAAACTATACTGACCCTAGACCCTAATTACACTCAATTTAGTTTGAGATTTAGGATACCCTTATATTTCTCCCAAACATGTTTAAATTGATCTACTGTGTTACCTCTACCACCTTAGATGGGAGAATATTCCACTTATCTATCACTCTTTCGGTGAAATAATTTTTTCCCACATATATTCTCTGACTCTCCAGTTTAAATGCCTGTCCTTGTGTTGGAATACATCTCTTCCTCCTGCACCTGGTTACACCCCTTGGTACATGTGAAACCTTCTATCATATCACCCCTGTCCCTTCTCTGCTCCAAGCTATACATGTTTAGTTCCTCTAGTCTTTCTTGGTATGATTTGTTACAAAGGCCATGGACCATTTTAGTTGCTCTTCTTTGCACAGTCTCTAATGTATTTATGTCTTTCTAAAGATACGGCTCGAGAACTGAACACAGTATTCTAGGTGAGGCCACACCAATGATCTATAAAGTGACATCACTACTTCTCTCTTTCTGCTACTAATTCCTCTCCCTATGCAACCCAGCACCTGTTTTCTTTTTCATTGCTTTGTTTTATTGCTTGGCTTCCCCTATTAAAGCTTCCAGTTTAAATTGCATAACACGCACACACAGACTAGGGTTAATGTTTAGTCAGCAGCCAATTAACCTGCTAGCTTTTTGAAGTGTGGGAGGAAACCGGAGCACACAAGAGGAGAACACACAATCTCCACATAAACAAGGTCTCATCCGGGAATCAAGCCCATGACTTCAGTGCTGTGTGGACAGTATAAAGCCGGTACAGAAGCAAACACAAGAATGACTCTGGATATGAACGCAAATGTGGCCTTTAGTGCAGTGTTCCCCAACCTCAGTCCTCAGGGACCACTAACAGTCCATATTTTCTAGGTTTCCTTAAAGAATCACAAGTGATATAATGCAACAAACTGGTGGTATCGTTCGGCCATAAACCTTGCAGGCTTCAGCTAACCTCGTGGACTTATGGGGCTCATTGGACCTCCCCCTTCCCACAGCCTGACCCTAAGACTCCCCTCCCTGCAGGCTGACCCTAAAAGTCCCTTCCCCGCAGGCTGCCCCTAATAGTCCCTTCCCCGCTGCCTGACCCTAAGACTCTCCTCCCTGCAGGCTGACCCTAAAACTCCCTTCCTCGCTGCCTGACCCTAAGACTCCCTTCCCCGCAGGCTGACCCTAAAACTCACAAACCCTAAAACTGCCCATAGACTCCCCTGTATTACTCACTTGTCTGGTCTGGTGGGTCTGAGGCGGCATGACGGGTTTGCGGTAGTGGTTTCCAAATTAATGAATGGGTAAGTATGCCAAAAAATAAATTCGGCATACTTACCCATTCATTAGTAAAAGTTTCTAATCAATGATATTTTTTAAATAAAGACAGCCAAAAATGAGCTTTCTGCTGTCTGTATTTCGAAAATAGAACTTTTGTTTCACAGAATGCTTTAAAACCGGACACACACTACATAAAATGTCATCAGATGCCATATATGTAACGACTGAAAGTCCTGATCAGCATTATGAGTCACGTATACAGTGGTTTGGCAATAAATTAGGAATGTTTTAGTTTCTTGTAAAATTTTGATAAAACAAAACAAACAAAAAAAATAAAAATCCTGTCCAAAACCCTGAAAATACCAAACGGCGCTGGTAAAAGCGTAGCGTCCTAGCTGTGTACGGAGAGATGAAACAGCCCGGGCCCCGTTAGCATGCAGAAATGAACAGACAGAAGATATGAATCGCTCCTTGAAACAGACCCACTAACACTTTAATCTGGATCAGTATCTTTATCCTGCATCTATTATACTACATGGGAATGTCACCAATCACAAGCAGGGATGCGGTTGTGTTCCTCCAGCAGGGAGCGAACTTATATAGACCAAATGTATCCCAAGGCATGAGGAATCAATCAGGATGCGGTGCTCTCGCTCAGTTACATTCCCCACTGGAAGTCATCACAATATCCATCACTGCGGCTAGGTCACATTTTCCATCTCCTCTGGCTCCTATCATGTGCTCACGCTGCACCAATGGCAGAACAGTGAGGGACAGTCGCTCGGTTACACAGCCTGTCTCTTCCTGTCCATGCAGCCAGAGAGCTTGGCTGGGGTTCCTGGGAGGTGAGCCAGACATCTTCCGGAATAACAGACGGTGAACTCTCCAGCCAGGAAGTTTAGCAAAACAACCCAGTCACAGTAACTAGGAGCTGCTAGACTTAGCATTACCTGCACATCAAAAGCACCACCTAGGATAGATTACTAATGAATTCCTAATGGTTACAAGCTTTGTGTGTATAAGGAAACTTGTATACAGAACCGGACAAAATCACTTATGCGCACTCTTAACAGCTATAATTACTCTTGAATAAGAAAAAAATATATTTTATTAGTTTGATCCATTCCATTAGGTACAATTTAATCCACACCTGAGCTTCCAACTGTCACTCACCTGGTGAAATGACTTAACTGATATTTAAAAAAACTATTGGTCTCTTCAACAAAGGTGGTTACCATAGTAACTGACAGTTGGAAACGGAGGAGCAGAGTATTTTGTACCTAATGGAATGGGTCATATTGGGTATGCGTAACTTAGCTGACTTGCGCGTTCAGAACCCTACCTTAACGTTTCCTTGTGTATCTCTGGTTGTATGTGTCGCCTTGTTGTACGTAAGTGCCTATCCCAGCCCATACTGTACAATATAAATGCCTTCTGCGCCCACAATGTGTATGTTTGGCTTGTGTGGAGATGTCACACCCTATCATACGGCGTTACGTACAAGTTATGTATGACTAGAGTTACGATGCGCAACATCTGCCGTGAACATGCGCAGTGCGTTCCCACAGCCAAATTTACGCACACGCAAATTAGCGGTCGTTATTAAGTCTGGATCAGTCCCACGGGTAGTAAAATAAGTCGATTTTTCATCTACAAGGTGCCTTTGGCGGCATTACCCCAAATTATACCCAAAGACAAACACGAAGAAAGGTCAACAGAAAAGAGCGAAGCTGATTTCTTTGTCGCTGGGGATGTGGTAGATGCTGGAGGAGAGAGAATGAAAGTACGAAGAAAACAACTGTGCGTATGCCCTCCGTGATGCCAATGTCTCCTATGTGACACCCTCCTGAATACTGGTTCAGTGCATTGGCTGGATATCGCATACACCTCCCTACATTCCTCTTTGCAGTTCTGGTCTGTCTCCTCCAAGAGGTGACGTACAATAACTAATAAGGTGTTCTGTCTCCACAAAGTCATGATGGATGACAGCTCCGTGGCGTGGAACAGAGCCATTACTGGGTACAGGACTGATCCATGACTCGTCGCTGGCACCAGACCGCGGACAACCATCGAGCTTAGACGCTGCGCTCTCTCTACCCCCGGCCATGATTGGAAGTGAAAAGTAAATGATCTGGATTTTCTCCTGCCTGCTCTTGCAAAAGGTTAACAAGTGTAGGTGTGTTTTCCCACAGAACACATTGTAAACATTACATTGTGCTGGATAGGAGTTCATCCGGGGTTGCTGAAGGTTTTTACTACTTTGTAGATGTCCCAATCACTTGACAAGCTTTAAAGTAGTGAAAATGAACAGCAGTTCTGTAACCTGGATGGGGGTTGGAGATTAATGGAGATTGATGCACATGGGAGCCATCTTCAGGTGATGCATACCCCTCCAACATGACCCATTTCATTAAGTACAAAATACTCCACTTCCGAGCTTCTAACAATCAGTTACTATGGTAACCCCTTGTGTTGAAGAGAACATTTTTTTTAAACATCTGTTAATTAAAACCAAGTGAGTGACAGTTGGAAGCTGAGTATTGTGTACCTAATGGAATGGGTCAGGTTGGAGGGTCTGGGTTATATTCTTCACTCTAAGACAGGCCTAACCAACCTGTGGCTCTCCAAGTGATGTGAAACTACGAGTCCCAGCATGCTTTGTCATGTATCAGCTATGGCCATGCAGTTAAAGCATGCTGGGGCTCGTAGTTGCCAAGCCTTTGAAAAAACATGGGGTGTCTCAACTCAAGCCAAGCCCACAAATGACTGCAGTGATATCAAAGTTGTGGAGAAATCTCACAAAAATCCTTACTGAACTGTTTCCAGAGGCAATGCTTCATGGTTATAGTAGGGAGTGCTGGCTGAGGTAAATCCACAAAATGGCTGCCACCACCAAATCATGGAAGCTCGGTGAGGTCATTGACTCCACATGAATGAAATACAGATTCACAGATTCACAGAATGGCCTCCACTGTTGACAAATGCTCACACCCACAGGGTTTTGTTTTTTCCCTTAAATAAAGCAAATGACGGAGGAGTAGAAGCAAACGATAGAATATAAAAATAGCCTAAGAGCTCTGTGGAATTTACTGCCCAAAAACATTATCATGACAGAAACATCTGACATCCCCACCAACAACTGCCCTATGTCTCACAGCTAATCAGGGTCACAGCTGCCCCAACGGTGATAGAGACCACCATGAAATGTGAAAACATCCTGAGTAGAGCTCCAGTCACCCAATGACCATGATACAAGTGTGGGTCCCCGTTGAGAACGGCCCTCTCTCCCCCAGCCGAAGTGATAGGTAAGAGGAAAAACTACCCGAATTGTTTCCCTAATTCTAACCTTAACCATCCCCTTCCATTACCCTAACCCTCCCTTCCCTGCAGCCTGAACTTAACCCTCCTTTCCCCGCAGCCTGACCTTAACCCTCCCTTCTCTGCAGCCTGACCCTAACCCTCCCTTCTCTTTAGCCTAACCCTAACCCTCCCTTCTCTTTAGCCTAACCCTAAGACCCCTTCCCAGCAGCCTAACCCCAAACACAAAAAGTCCCCGGAGAGGTTACTCTCCTCTCCGGAGCTGTCAGCAGCGGGTCCCGTGGAAATGATTGGGTGAGTATATCGATCGGCACACTTAACCATTCATGAAAAAAATAAAATTCTAAAAAGGCTGCAAATTCGAAATAGAGACAGACAAAAAGAACTTTCAGCTGTCTCTATTTCTAAAAGCAGCCCATCGCAGCCGAGACTGCAACCGGATATAACAACCTGACTGGAGACCCTACAAATATCAGCACCCATTCAATATAAACATGGCATCTGATATTTAACATTTTAAATAATGTTGGCCCGGATCCAGACTTCTTACAAAGTGGGCACTTTACACCCAATCGCATGTAAAACATTCGCTTTTGCGTTCTGTGAGCATTATGATTGCCACGACCATAATGCCATTAGCAAAATCTAGCTCTACAATACATGTTGTTTTTTGGGTTTTTTCATTGGGTGTCTGACGCCAGGGCAAGCAGCGGTTGCAAGTGGGAGGAGTTTGCCATTGGCGCTCCTAATGCAGCACGATGGTAGGTTCGGATTCGGTCCGTTACTACACTATTTAAACAATGGGCTGGAAACAGAACTCTGTCACAGCTGCAGTCGGAACATTTTGCACAGCGGCAGCAAGGTTACGCAAGCAGGTCACTGTAGGATCCTAATTTACGTGCATGCAAAGAGAGACCATTTCGTTTACATATAGGACTTCCAAACCAAGGACCCTTCCTTAAAATTTACCCACAGGCCCTATGGACAAAGGGGCCGGTGCGTGAATGAGAATCATACGTAAGGGCGTAACAGTTCAATACATCCCTCCATGCTCACCCCAAAGGCCAAATTTACCAAGCTGCAAAAAAGGAAAAGTGGAGATGTTGCCCACAGCAACCAGAGGCTAGCTCTCACTTTCCTATTACATATTAGAAAATGTCATCTAGAATCTGATTGGTTGCTATTGGCAGCATCTCCACTTTTTCAAACCCGCAGCTTAGTAAATCTGGCCCCAGGAGACTTGATCCTTAATTTAGTAAACAGACTTAACTATGACATCACCAAGTGTTGTCAATAAGCACGGCAGCCATTTTAGTTAGGCTCCCTTGACGTTTGTCCTGTTTGTAGCTTCAGGATAGAGCGACACCATGCATTGGAGCGCAGTACAGAGACTGTCTAATCATTCATCACTCTCCTGACGTCCTGTGAGCGACCACGACTGTGACGGCAGGTGCTGGGGGAAGGCAGTAGCTTGAATTCTCTCCTTCTCTTACAGGCTGTGTGGTGGTGACCTGCCAGCTGTTATACTTATTCATCAGCCTGAGCTATCCTGTAAGTCACAGTGCCGGATCTAAAGTGCTGATGCAGAAGATCTGAACGCGGACGTGTTCCTGAGGGGAATAGGAGTCTTGCTTTGCAATTTGTGGCTATTCCAGAGTGATGAGGAGGTAAAATTAATTATAATTATAGATACAGATTTACTATAAGTTCTTCCATCATAACCTGTCTCTCATGCACTTAATTTAGTTATCAGGTTAACACAGGGTTGCTGACTCTCCTGGAATACCTGGGAGACTCCCGCAGTCAGGCACTTCTCCCGGGAGAGCCGACAAATCTCCCGCACCTGGCTTGAGGCCTTAAGCCCCACCCCCTTTCTTTCAATCCTAGTGTTAGTGAGGGTTGCCGGGGACTTGATGACATACTTGGCTTCATCAAGCCCGCTCCATCTTTGATAACATAATGTCTAGGAAAATTGACTGACAGGGGTGGGGCTTAGTGATAATTTGCATAGAGCGTGTCATTAAGCCCCACCCTATTTCCACATTTATATCCTCCCTCTGAGATCTCCCAGAGGGAAGATATTAAAAGTCAGCAACCCCAGGAAAACACAGAGTTATGCATAGCCCACAGGGTGTGTGGTAGACCCTCCAACATGACCCATTCCATTAGGAACATTATTCCTGAGCTTCCAACAATCCGTTACTATGGTAACCATCTGTGTTAAAGAGAAGAATGTTTTTTCAAACAACAGGTAATTTATAAAAACCAGGTAAGTGACAGCTCAGGAGCGGAGTATTGTGTACCTGGTGGAATGGGTCAAGTTGGAGAGTTTTGCGTGTGTGATATAAATTAAAGGACAATAAATAAAATGCAGATACTCAAAGAACAGTCACAAGACTGGCCTGACTCCATTTTGAAAATGAAACATGAAAAAATTATACAGGGTCCGACTTCAAGTGTGTGGGTGTGCGCGAGATGCTTAAATTAATCAATTATGCATCTAGATTGGCCAACCTCTGGCTAGCCAGGTATTGTGAAACTACAAGTCCCAGCATGCTTTAACTGCATGGCCATAACTGATACTTGACAAAGCATGTTGGGAATTGTAGTTTCACAACAGGAGAGCCACTGGTTTGCCAGGTCAGATCATGAAATGCTGTCATTGGCAACCTATCGGATTGTCGATATGACTTTGTAAAATGTAGTAGAGTAATGAAATACAATAGTTACATATATGACAATAATTAACAGAGGGTATAAAACATCAATAAGGAATACAATACATGTATAAAAGCAAAATTAAAATACAGTACAAAATAGCAGAGCAATATGTAAGGATAATAAAGATGCCGGATATTTGTGTAGAAGCAAGTGAATAAGGACAGAGATAGACAGATAGAATTTTTTCCTCTTTATAAGCCTCATTAAATACATGCTTTTATAGGGGAATGAAGGACATTAAAAAGCAAACCTACAGGGGGAAGGGACAAACCCCCTCACAGATAGCAGTGGGTAAGATAAAACCTGGGGGCAGATGTTCCAAAATTTCTAAAATGCTAAAGTTGAGGTGTTGCCCATTATAACCAGATTCCATTAATCATTTAGTCGATAGTTAAAAACTAAAAATATCTGTATGGTTGCCATGGGCAACACCACCACTTTTTTTCCCCCTTTTTAGAAGTGCTAGAAAAGCTAATCCAAAATCCCAAAGGACACAGAAATGAGATCTATTGTGTGGAGCAGAATTACAGCCAGGAACTGTGGCCTTTTGCTTGGCTAATACAGTATGTTCTACCTTTAATTCCAGAAGATTAATAACACCTTTTTAATAAGTACATATTCCCTTTTAATGCGAAGAACATAGGCCGATACCCCTTCCCCCTCCCCCCCACATTGCCAGCAGCGTTTTCCTTTTATACCCTTTTAGAATAAAAAGCCATTGGGCTGTTCTGCACCAGATCGCTCCTGCTGTCTTGTTCAATAGACTACGGCAGAGGGGAACATTAACAGCACAAGGTCTGGTTTTTTTTCACATGGTAACCGTGTAACAAGCCAGGTATAATTAGCCAGTGTTGCGCTCTCTTGTTCTCCAGAGTTGTTCTGAGAATAATTAGGTACGCAGCACGGACTCGGAGCAGCGGGACCGTACAAGGAAATCAAAAGCCTTTGTCCCTCGTCTCTTACAACGAACAACTTCACAACATCTCATTTTGTTTTTTGTATCTCCCCCTCCTTTTTTTATTTCCCCTCCCTCCCTTTTGTGGTAGAAGAAAAAAAGCACTAAGCGGTTATGCTAATTGCGCTGTAAAGTGTTGCGGTAATGGAACACTCTGCTAAAGCTTTTTAACATTCCAGAAGACTGAACCATTGTTGTGTGAGCGCCCACCAGGCTTTCAGCAATTGCGAGATTAAAAACTAAAGGATAAAAAAAAAAGAGTTGGTCAATTGAACATAAATTATGGACCTTGAGTATGGTTCACTGACGTATTTTCGACAAAGTTTCATCAGTTCAAGATTCTAATGGGAAAAGGACGGGTTAGGTAGATTAAGGTCATGCTTTTCAGCCATGCCTTAAGATCACCAGGCTGTGTTGTTTAGGTTTGTTGCCTTGGCAAAGGACATGAACCAAGTCAGATTCCAATTCAGGGCGGAGAACAAAAACTACTTGTAATCCATTCACATAATACTGTAAAGGTTACAGAAGGGCAAATAGAAAAAGAAATAAGTAAAAAATACACACAAAAAATATAGTTTTCTGGCATGGGCCGATTATTTCAAAACTTATGCTGCTCTGAGATGGTTCTCAAGATGATAACATGGAACCGCATTGAGAAAAGATGATTCCCATGACTGCACGGTTTTCAAACAGTGGACCAAAGAAAGGTAACTTTTCTTAACCCTAATCATTCCTTTCCCACAACCTAACCCTAACCATTCCTTTCCCACAACCTAACCATTACCATCCCCCAACCCAACCCTAAGCATTCCCCACAGATTAGTCTACTTATTCCTCCATATTTCCACCACAATTCCTCTCAGTAATAATACTTTCTTTTTGCCAACCTTCTGTGGATGAGGTGAAGTTACTGCGGATGCAATTACAACCCATGACCTATGACAGGTCTTCCTGTGGCCTATAGTTTTCCTACCCCAATAACTCTGCACTTCATCATGAATTGCTCTATTCCAAATATCCTTTGAGCTCCTAATCTGATCATGTACTCCTAAGTATTATCAATCTACAACTTCTCTACATACCTTAGCGTGTCTGAGAAGATAGCAACGTCATAGCCTACTTTTTATTATCCATATATCTACTCTGCATATTCCCTTTTGGAGTTTCTGCATTCATCATTCATTCTGTGGGATTGAGCACTTATGTAACTATGTTACATTATAATTATGTAACTATTGTCTTTGCTATTGCCACTGTACGGCACTGTGGATACTGTGTGGCGCCTTATAAATAAACGTTAATAATAATAATAAAAAATAAAAAAAATAATAATAATAAAAAACATGGGCCATTCTTAGATTTTCTTGGCGGGTCAGTTCTCTGAGCGCAGGGTCTCCATTGAATCTCCTTCTGGTTGGAGAAGGATGTGGATTGGTTAGCATTTAGAGGTATGGGACCGTATTCACAGATCCCTTTTCATGTGGAGTTGCATGCGTATTTTTAGGTACAGTATAACTGTGCATGCGTAGTAACTTTGTTTACGTAATCTATGTTGCATATACGCATGTAAGTGCTTTAGGCACGGACATGTGAATCGCACTTGGGGACATACGTACGGATGGGCGGCGTAGAAATACGTACTTGTAAATTTACATGAAAGTGGTGGTGGTGGGGGGGGGGCATTTAAATGAACGCTTGAGGGCACGGCAATACTGAATCGCACGGACGGAAGACATAAACGCACGTAAGTACACACTTATAGAACAGGGTGGTCTATGGAGGTGTAAGTCTACGATTGCATGGCCGGGCGAGGGAAGTGTCGTGGGTGTTGCCTTGCTACGTGTGTGCGTATAAGTGCATATTTTAAAAAATGGATCTCTGAATACGGCCCACAAACTTCAACCCCCCCCCCTCCACCCCATTGTCATCCTACAACCTAACCCTAGCCAGAATGAATCACTTGTCTAAAATGGTTCAATCTACAAAGCGCCCGTTTTGGAATGCAGATTAAGCTGTCGGGCTGCAGCATTCTCGGAAACCGTCCCGTCATCCCGCCTGGACAAAACCGTGTTACAATGTGACAGATGCAATAGAATTTTACTTATTTTGCATGCAGGGCAAACCCCTCCTTCTCTCACACAGAACTTACTACTGCATAGGACTATGTTTAATCTGCACATTAGCGCTGAGCTAGAAAACTTAGGTCCGGATACACAGTTACGTAGTTTTCATCTTACGTACGTTGTTTTAAGAACTGAGCTACTACGCATGCGTAAAAACCGCGCTTACGCCATCTATGTTCAGAAATGGTACGTAGATAGCGTAAATAATCTACTATGCATACAACGAATTGAGTAGCGGCTCAATTCTTAAAACAACGTACGTAAGACGAAAACTACGTAACTGTGAATCCGGGCCTTCATCTCTTAACTATTATTATTTTCACAGGTTAAGTTTGCCCCCCCCTGCAATGCAACTTGGCTTCTCTCAGTGCTACACTTCCACAACAAAAGAACAGAAGAAAAAGTACCAATGATTAATTTTACACATGCGCTTGTATTATATATGGACCAGATACTAATGTAAGAAAGACTGATGACTTATGCATGTGCTGCAGTTACACACGGAAGTCCAGATTCGTGTGTCCAGAATTATTGTACAAGGGGCATGCCTGGGTGTGAGTTGCCGATACAAAAGGCCCTCTTTCAAAAGGTGCCGTTTCGTACCACTCTATTCAGAAGCCTTTCACATATCGATTGCTTCTGCCTCGAGGAGAAGCAAGCGATCTCCCAGGGAACGACGCCTACGCACCGAATGGTAAGCATTTATTTACCCTTACCCTTCCCTTTCATAACATTACCCTAACCCTCTCCTCCCCGCAGCCTGACCCTAAGAGTCCCTTCTCCGCAGCCTGACCCCAAGACTCCCCTCCCCGCAGCCTGACCCCAAGACTCCCCTCCCCATTACCCTAACCCTCCCTTTCCCACATCCTAACCTTAAACCTCCCACTCTCTGATTGGTCGGTGCGGTGGGTGTGACAGGCCATTACCCATTCTAAATTTAAAAAAAACACAATAACAAAATTGCTGCTTTTTCGAAATAGAGATGGATGAATATTAGCTTTTTGTGGCGGCAATTCCGTCCCTTGCACGGTGAGCTGGACTTCCTATGTAAATTGTACCGTAAACGCTGGGTTTAGCCTTTACATATGATGGTCGTTTACACTTACGTGCAATCAATAGGTTTGTCCAAAATTCCGTATGTGAGGGAGGCACGTACGCACGCACAGTACCCCTCCACACGGCAGCAACATGCTCCCCGTTCAGGATCCGGACTTATATTACTAAATCTCTACTCTCTCTGATAAGTCTAAACGCTCTGATCTGAAACCAGGACATCAGTATCCTTTATAAACTTATACAGAGATAGGCCGTCTTCTTGATGAGAAACAAAATCCTGGGGGCTTATTCATTTCTCATTGGTGCAATGAGAATTTCTTGCCACTTTGCCCCTTGGGAGTTTCTATACATATGGAATTTCTTGGGGCCAAATTTACTAAGCAACCAATCAGATTTTAGCTCTTACTTTCCTATTACATACAAGAAAATGTCAGCTCAAATTTGATTGGTTGCTATGGGCAACATTTGCACTTTTCCTCAGCTTAGTAAATCTGTTTTATATGACTGTAGATGTGGCCTATATACTCTCTGTGCCCCCTTAAGTCCTTTAATAAAATCTCATAGTAATTCAATATATCGATCTCATTAATTGTATAATACAGAATAAATATATATTCAATATTAATACATTGGCTTCATCCAAAATACCTGTGAAAACTTGCACCTGTTCTGGCCTCTTCTCTCACACCCTGGATCTGACCCAATGTTCTGCTTCCAGTATTTCAGATCAGTTCAATAAAACCGGCATTATTAGAATAAGAGTACAAACATTCTACAAGAGATTAAACCAAAGGAAGGAAGCATTACGTGGAGACCTGGCCAGCAGATTCTTGAATTTTTCCATTGCTCAGTTGTGTTTTACACGAGTGATATTGGTGTCGCCGAGCTGAATAGTGAGGAAATCAGGGCCTCTATAGAAGAAATGCCCAAATAAGAAGGAAAGCAGAAGCAGGGAAGTCCAGCTAACAGTCTAATGGCCTAAAGGGTTACCTCCCAAAGAAGTTTAGTGCTCACCAGTTTAAAAGAACATGATATGTGTAGAGTTAAGGGGATGGCTGTCTGTATTTAGAAAATATCGCTAATTAGAAGGTTTACCTAATGAATGGGTAAGTATGGCAAACTTATTTTTCGGCATAGTTGCCCATTCACTGGCTTTCCGAAACCTGGCGCAGCACCCCGGTGCACTCACAGACACTCGCCACATCGGACAAGAGGTGAATGTACAAGGGGTCTTATAGGGTCAGGCTGCGAGAAAGGGAGTCTTAGGGTCAGGCTGTGGGGAAGGGAGTCTTAGGGTCAGGCTGTGGGGAAGGGAGTCTTAGGGTCAGGCTATTAGGGTCAGGCTGTGGGTAAGGGAGTATTAGGGTCAGGCTGTGGGTAAGGGAGTATTAGGGTCAGGCTGTGGGTAAGGGAGTATTAGGGTCAGGCTGTGGGTAAGGGAGTATTAGGGTCAGGCTGTGGGTAAGGGAGTATTAGGGTCAGGCTGTGGGTAAGGGAGTATTAGGGTCAGGCTGTGGGTAAGGGAGTATTAGGGTCAGGCTGTGGGTAAGGGAGTATTAGGGTCAGGCTGTGGGTAAGGGAGTATTAGGGTCAGGCTGTGGGTAAGGGAGTATTAGGGTCAGGCTGTGGGTAAGGGAGTATTAGGGTCAGGCTGTGGGTAAGGGAGTATTAGGGTCAGGCTGTGGGTAAGGGAGTATTAGGGTCAGGCTGTGGGGAAGGGAGTCTTAGGGTCAGAGTATGGATTAGGATAAGGGTTGGCGTTAAATAAATACTTCCCACTTGCCGCTGTGAACTCGTCCTGGGAATGTTCGATTGCTTGTCCTCGGCTGGGCAGGAACAATAGATTTTAAAGCCATATAAAAAAAAATGGGTGGTAGAAAATGTCCATAGCAGAAAATCCTTGGTAGTGGCTGGTGCCTTATCATATATTTCCAAATGTGTACAACTAATGTTTCTGCATTTTATATTGCAAATAGAATTTTAATTGCTGGTTAATAGATGAATTCTGGGGCATTTTTTCTTGTTACCTTTAAGTAACACCCTGCTTTTCTTTATAACTCAATTTCCGTGAAATGTCACAGCACATATCTATCTGTGGGCCGTATGCAGACTACGTATAACATATACATCCGGTGATTAGCGATTTTTACTACTGCGCATGCGTAGTCATTTTTTAACGAAATCTATGTATCTTTTTCTTATGTAGATTGCGTAAATGCGGTCTGAAAGAGCAACTTCCATTCTGTGTTTGTACTGTTTGGGAGCAGCAGCTGTGAGGGGGAGCTGCTCCACAGCAGCCATTTTGGAGACTTTAAGGGGTGTCTCCTGAGGTAAGTTGGCTCTCAATTTATAAACATATATATGTGACCCAATTTTGGGACTCTCATTGTTAGAGTTAGGACCACCATATACAGAAAGGCCTTGACGGTGGCTTATCACATATTTGCACAAAAATGTAAAATTTTACAGAGAGAACAGTATAGTCTGTTACTGGTTTATGACAGTGTTGCTGGGGCTATTTTCCCCTTTGTTTCTGTGGCAAGCAGATTAACCCCCTGCCTTTCATGCACCCGTTTTACATTTACCTATAAATTGATTGAGCAAATTCCATTCTGTGTTTTATCTCCCTGACTCCCTGAAGTGTTGGCAATCTCCCTGATGCTGATTCAGTTCCAGAAGTCACTGCAGTATAATGACAGAATTTAGAAATGGTCTCCTATTTCCCTGCATTGAGGCCTATGGAGGCAGCCATTTTCATGGAGGCCAAGATGTACTTAAAGAATGGCAGTCATCTAAGACAACAGGACTTCAGAAATGGAGACAGTAATGAAAAAATGCACTTTGGTCTCTTGTTAATCAGCTGTAGTGTCACCTACTTTTATCTTTCTCTAAAGATGAAGCAGTCAGTGGATCTCCTATTCACAGTCATCACAATAATTCTAAAACTATTTATTCACTGACGACGTAACAATCAATACTGATGCTGCCATTTTAATGAGAAATAGTTTCCCTGGCAGCACTAGACACACCCATAGGTGGAGCCATTCACAGGACACACCCATTTGGTGCAACACCTTGATAGTGCTATCGCAATCTCCTTATTTGGAAAACTTCGCACCTTTTATGTCCATATGCCAAACAGACCAATTCATCTGTTACTTCTTTCCAGCTTTTTTAAGGACATAGCTGCGTATACCACTCGCAGCGCTACTATCATCTGTGCAATTATTGTTTTAAAGAAACACTGTACATTATAAGTCTGATCCAGGAGGAACCGCACAAAAAGGTGCAACTCTTCCCATGAAGGCAGCATGCTGCAACGTCAGGGGTGTAAATTCATTATGTGCATGAATAATAGTCTGATTTTGTTTATCGCAAACAGGTGTGGTTCACCGCTACGATCAGCTGATGTGCGAGGAGCCACACCATGACAGTGTAACGGCAACGTCAAAGCAACAATTACTTATTTCCAGCCAGAGAGCAGTGTGACAGCATCTGAAAATCTTTGAGGAACTTTAATGGCGACCGCTACATTACCTTTCCACTAACCCTCCCTGTCCTGCAGCCTAACCCTAACCTTCCCCTTCTAGCAGACTAACCCTAACCTTCCCCTTTTAGCAGACTAATTGTAACTCTCCCTGTTCTGCAGCCTAACCCTAACCTTCCCCTTCTAGCAGCCTAACCTTAACCCTCCCTTTCCCGCAGCCTATCCTTAAGCCTTCATGTCCCAATGCTTCACCCTAACCTACCCACTACTGGGAATAGGGCCATTCAACATAACACTCATTCCCAACAGAAATTTTCTGTATTACAGCTATTTCCGGCCCTAATACAGCTATCTGACGTATCCGTGCAAACAAATACTAAATAATAAAGAACACTAAATAATAAACAAGAAGATACAGTACTAAAATATAGAGGTATAAAATATAAATGATATATTTTCACAGTGTTGGTGCTGCTAAAACACAGAACAAATGTATTATTTATATTGTATTCCTTTACATGTTAGTGCCGTGTCTCTTTTCTGTTTGTTCCGTTGTATGATGGGAGACTAACAAGTAACTCTCCTTGCTAATAGCACCTAATACCGGATTCACAACTGCGTGTATTGGTAAGGTACAAGCCGATTTCTAAGTGCTGCGCTAATGCGCACGCATCGTAAATATTTTACACTACCTACAGTCTTAAAAGACCGCATGTACGAAATCTACGTAACGAAACGCTACGTAGATAGCGTAAAATATATACAATGCGTGCTCGTAACTTACCAATACACATAGTTGGAAAACCGTTCCCTGTATTTTTTACGTTTCATTTGGAGTTGAGCTACATAATATGACCCCTCAACACATTCTGCAATAACCTGATCATTATAAATTCCCATAAAAAAGCAGATGAAAAAATAGTGAATTTGGCTGCTTAATCGCACCTGTATTCAGACTCCAGGCTCCCATTAATGCAGGAGAAAAGGCGACCCATTAGATTTATCATGCTAATAAGATCATGCATAATAATAGAATTACACTCTTATATCATCACTATTCTGCCCTGCAGCCAGGTAGATAGGGATCTTTATGCTGGTCTAAGCGGCTGCATTAAACGGAATGATGTACATTCACGCTCAATACAAACACAACATAGATTAAAGCTTAAGCAAGGTTAAAGGTACAATGTAACAGTAAATGGCAATCGATGAGACATGAAATATCCACGAGTTTGTATCACATTTGGGCGTGGTTTTGCGACAGACCATTATACGGCAGCGGAATGGCGAGTGTCCATTTTCAACAGCGGCGGTGGTGTGACTTCCGTAGTCGCGAACATTTTCAGCCGTCAGCTAAGTCTTTTATCCTAACCCTTACTCTTAACCCTAACTTTCCCATTCAGCCTAACCTTAACCCGCCATATCCCGCAGCCCACAGTAAGGGCGTACCCGAGCAAGTGCACCCGACCCAGGGTCAAATGCAGACATAATTAATCACCGTTAATCAATGTAAAAAACTTGCACCAGCCCCAGGTAGTGTCTAAGCCCAGGAAGCGGACACTCTCTCACCTATTTCACACCCTTGCAACACTAAAGTTATTCAGCCTGTGTCAAACATTATACATATTCAGGGGCAGAAGGTAACAGGTCCTGCCTCCTTGCTATGGGGTCTGAGTCTGGATTGGTGGGACTAGGCGGAGTCAGGCGGGGCTTGGGGTAGAGATGGGCGGAGTCACTACCTGATAGCATCTGACAGCTTAAAACAGCGCTGCTCTTGCTTACCGTGCAGGGTGTGCGGCTGCCACATGCCCCTCCCTCTCCACCAGGCCCTGTAGCAGCCACACCCCCCTGTAGTTACCCCATTTTATACATTGCAACATAAGAGCTTGCACTATTCATAACCTCAATTTACATGATATATTACAGGATACTACCCTGAATTTGCACATCGTTTATGGTCCCGTAACTGCATTGACCTTGGTTGGTTTGTGCCCGCACTCTACACGCTCCGCGGGTCATGTCCTCAGTCTTTAACTTGTTTTCTGTGTGTTTAGATCACATATAAGGCCTGATACAGAGATGCTGTATACCCTCCAACATGACCCATTCCATTAGGTACAAAATACTCTGCTTCTCAGTTTCCAACAGTCAGTTACTATGGCAACCACTTTTGTTGAAGAGAAAGACAGTTTTTTAAATATCAGGTTATTCATTTAAACCAGGTGAGTGACAGTTGGAAGCTCAGGTGCTGAGTATATTGTACCTAATGGAATGGGTCATGTTGGAGGGTATACAGCATCTCTGTATCAGGCCTGATATGTGATCTAAACACACAGAAAACAAGTTAAAGACTGAGACAAATAGTTTTTGAAATATCAGTTAATTCATTCAAACCAGGTGAGTGACAGTTGGAAGCACAGGAGCGGATTAAATTGTACCTTATGGAATGGGTCACGTTGAAGGGTCTGCCAATCCAGAGTTGTGTGTTTCCGCTAAAACAGATCCCGGTTATTGCCGAAGCCAAGTTCAATAACGTGTGGTGTGAAAGGTCCTGGGTCCTCTTCTCGGATCTAATGACCTGGGAGAAAAGAAGGGTTTTTTCCTTGGTAGGGGTGTACTGTGAAAGGTGCAACCCAGGTTTTTCAACTCCGGTCGTACACCAAAAAACCTGAGTGGAGGTATTTGTTTACCGTTGCTATGGCAATCGTAAACAAATCTCTCGCTGGGAACCACACGCTGTCCACCACACTGTCAGGACAGACCCAGGTCCCAGAATTTCCCCGTTCAACCCTACAGTGTGATAGGGATCATTCCAGACCGTGACCAAGGGATGAAATGTTTGACACGACTATACCCATACCCTCCAACATGGTCCATTCCATTAGGTAAAAAAATACTCTGCTCCTCAGTTTCCAACAGTCAGTTACTATAGCAACCACTTATGTTGAAGAGAAAAACAGTTGTTTAAATATCAGGTTATTCATTTAAACCAGGTGAGTGACCGCTGGAAGCTCAGGTGCAGAGTATATTGTACCTAATGGAATGGGTCATGTTGGAGGGTCTGCTATATCCCTGGTTGTAAGACCCAGAATATTGCTGAGGTAGGCCCAGGGTATTGGATATAAGGCTGTGAGAGGGGCGAGGTTAAACAAGATGCGTGAATAGTGCAGTCCCACGATTCCAGGTCCCCAAACATTAAACAGAGATCCGATTGCTTCTGCTTCTGAATGGAGCATCCGGGCATTCCTTCATCACTGAATCAGACAATAATGAATGTATATTTTTTAAGCTATATAAAACATGAACTATTCTAGCATGTGTATCATAACCCAAGCATTCATTGTATATATTTATCACACACCACAACAGGGTCGGGCAATAATGGCAATAAGTCACATACGTACATTTTAGCTGTGAAATGATCTGTAATAATAAAGCACTGAGAGATCATTAGGGCCGCCAGGATCGAATACAGGACCCCCAAGGAGCTAATTAACGGGAATGCACTTTTTCTTGCAGAGGGCTTAGAAACGCTGATAGCATGAGATGTGCCAAGACACGCAGAGCCGTGTGTGGGTTTAAGCTTCAGACAGAACAATGGCGCAGGCAGCTTGCGGCTGTCACTCCGAAGCCTTCCAGCGTCACGCAGACCCACATAATTGTTAGTCACCGAGCGAGTAGGTGTTGTGTGCTACGGGGAGAGACGAGTGAGTGTTCAGGGCTCTCGAGCAAACCCCTTCACTGCCTGGGCAAGATTAATGCAGGCTTAGGCATCAACCGGGATCTCTGCTGTTGAACTACAAGTATCAGCATGCTGGGAGAGTCACAAGTAGCCTACCGTGACTAGTATATAAGGAATGTGAAGGCTCAGTTCCACTCACACGCTTTTGGAACATGTATCGTTTAGGCATCATGGTCCAGATTCATAGTTACGTTCGTTTTTACGTACGTAGATTGCGTAAGCGCGGTCTTTAGACAGAATCTACATACAGAAATGGTACGTAGATAGCGTAATTAAGCTACGACGCATGTGTAGCAGCTCAATTCTTAAAACAACCTACGCAAGACAAAAACTACATAACTGTGAATTCGAACCCATGTGGTTTATTATTTAAGGCTACGAGAAACTATAGTACATCCCCCCATACTTGGCTTTTACACAAGTAGAATTTAATAACCGATCAATATATCCCAAGTGCGTGGATGAAGACAAGAAGAAGAGATGATCAGAGCAAAAGTATAGAAAATGTGTCTTTAGGTGATGAGAAACTACGAATCCCAGCATGCTTTACAGGCATAGCTGATACCAAGCAAAGCATGCTGGGATTAGTAGTTTCATAACACCTGCAAAGTCACAGGTCTGGAAGGCCTAAGTCAGGGGTGTCAAACTCAAATTCATCGGGGGCCGCATCAGCAGTTTGGTCCCCATCAAAGGGCCGGTTGTATCTATAGGTCTATGTGTCCACTCTAAAAAGGGGAGGCTGCAAGGCTGGCGGCGGCACCGCGGGCCATCAGACGAGGTCTGGCGGGCCGGATTTGGCCCGCGGGCCTTGTGTTTGACACCCCTGGCCTAAGTAGACCCTCCAACATGATCCATTCCATGAGGTACACAATGCACAGCTCCTCAGCTTCTAAATGCCTGTTACTATAGTAACCACCTTTACTGAAGAGAAAAATGTTTTCCCAAACACAAATTAATTGATTAAATTCATGTGAATGACAGCTGGAAGCCCAGAAGCGGAGTACTGTGTGCCTAATGGAATGGGTCATGTTGGAGGGTCTGTCTGCGCTATGTAAAGTGCACCTGAAGGCTGTGAAGCATTATAAAGACTGATCAAACATCCAATATTATATTTGCCAAAGCAATTCATTAGTATTGAGACAATTTAAAGCCCAAACCCACAAAATGGCTGCCTCCGTACTGTTGTTGCTAGATTTTAATCCAAGATTTTGTATTTTCCACGTTAAAATCTAAAAATATTTGTGTTCTGGCGCTTTCCTTCGCTTCTGTTATGTGATTTACTTATTAAGGAAGCCATTGTTTTTCTCTTCATAAAAATCCCTTTTAACGCCTCTAAGAAATCAATCTCAGCTAATGGTTTTTCCATTAACAGAAGTGGCTTTTTGGCAATGTATGTGTGTAACATTGGGGGATTGCATGGATGGGACTGATAAAAACAAAACAAAGACCTTCTCAGCACTTTATTATACATAGTCTTGTAAAAGTGAACTGAATATATTAGGTGGAATAGGTCACCCAGGTACCAACACCTCATAAATGTTATTTTGTTAAATACAGGGACCAGCAGCTGAGAGGGGGTGTTCACAGCAGGTGCTACAGATGTATTGGCTCTCAATGTAAAAAAAAAAAAAACACATGATATATGACCCAGTATAGGGACTCTCACTGTTATTAGGACCACCATAGCAGAAAGGACCTCCTTACTTCATACCCTCTTGTCCCCCTCTGCTACCCTTTTACCCAATCCCCACCTGGTGGCTCCCTCTCAACCTCTCACTGTGCTCTATCTCCTCCTCCCTGATCTTCCAAGCTTGACACCTCACATTTTGCCTTACTGTCTGAGATTGCTTTACTTTATTGTATTTTTGTGATATTTTTATAGTCATATTGTATTTAATATATACTGTCCATCCATACCTGTATGTCTGTACAGCGCTGCGGACACCTTGTGGCGCCTAATGATGATTATAATAATAATAAGTCTTAAAGTGGCTAGAGGCTTATTATATATTTACCAATGTCTATAACTAATGTTTATTTATTTATTACAGATATTTTTATACAGTAGTTACTGGTTAATGACAGTGTTGCTGGGGCATTTTCTTTCCTTTGTGTCTGTGTAGATTATACCAGCCTTCTGTGCAGCTGTCTATATTAACCTATAAACTGATTTTAGCAACCACTATTTTGTGAGACATGAATCTACCCAGCACTGTACAGAGAACAAGTCATACGCAAAGGACCTTAGTTTTTTTTTGCTCATTGCTGGTTTCTGACTGCAGGTCAGGTTGTGTTTGAAAAAGCATCTGGCCGATACGAAACGCGTTGCACGAGGGACTGTGTTTTAGCTTACTCCATGCCATATGTGAAACAAGCACCAATCGGGAGTCACAATCTCGTTTGCCTACCTAGGCTCTGTTTCCACAATCAGTGGTTTAACAGCTCCTGACACCGGGAAATAAATTCAGTCCGGTCAGTGACGGCTCAGCCTCTTCCGTTCGGACACCTGAACTGCCCGAGTGGTGGGAGGTGGATTCCTTGCGGACTGCCCGTTATTGTACTTACAAGTTCCATCTATCCTGTGTGTTGACCTATACTGTCTATCTATTTATCCCTTCATTGGAAACTTCTGTTTATATAATCAAGTAGTTTACAATACATCAAATATTCAGCCATTTAACCAGAAGCGCAATGCTTTTGAAGTTTGACACTCATTGACACGTTTTGGAGCTTACTGCAAGTACCTTTTATTTCATGCATAAAAGATCAACATCCAACAATCATTTCTATCCAGATCATTCAGCTCAATATAACTTTTGTCGGATTCAAGTGCAATTACCCCTGAGGGCCCACGCTAACTATATGGTGGTATTCAGCAAATCTTTCATATAGTATTCCTGTAGCCTAATCTCACAGTAATTTAATGGTACAGATGTTTATGTCTGTTGTTTTTCATTGTTTATGTATCACCCCATTGATATAAAAAGGAGGGCGCAGTTAAGTTTTTAGTTTCTATTTGTTTTTATTGATTGTCACCCCCAATGTTTAACCTGCAACCACTACTTGATATTAGTTTTATTTTATTACAACATTCCATTTTTCTTGGTTTCTCTATTAGCGCTGCCCATATATATTTCTTTCATTCTCGGGCTGTGTTTGAGGAAAGGATGTTGAATTTAAATGGCCAGTGAGGGCGTGTCAAGGGGCGGTCACTACATTCAGACTTCCGACTGATCGCCATTTTAAGTTGGGACGGGCTGAAAGTTTCCGATGCTGGAAACTCTGTGCGAGGAAGGGGAGTGGTCTTGTATCCACGGATGTGCCACGGCTATTAGAACCTGGCGGCACGGTGGTCCGTGCTCCAAACGCAGCAGGAGCAGAAGCCTGGACGCAGACCATAAACATAGAAGATCAGTCCACAAAATGGCTGCCCACTCAACTGGGCGACTATTTCATAGTTTGGGGGAGGGGGGGTTGTTTTTGTTTTTCTTTAAATATACCACGCATTTCTTTCAGGTCTTAGCACTGTAAAAAGGAGGATACAGGACACCCCTTCTGCCAGGAGACTCCCTGGTCACATATGACTTGATTCACGCACTGGCTGGTAATGGACACTACTGCCTATGGGAGTAGCAAATGTAACAGAATAAGGCACTAATCTGTCTGGGCATCGCAAATCATATTAATATGTCTGCTGTCTACGAAACCCACCCATGGCTCACATTAAGCAATATTACTAACTCAACTGTAACCAAAGGTGGGATTGCTGCACCCAGCTATAATTAGCCATGGAAAACAGCAACTGCCACAGAAGGATTAGACCCCTATCCATCCAGCCTGTCCGGCAAGCGCTCGTCTGTCTGGAAATAAAAATACATTTGTTAATTGTCTCAGGGGGGACGTCCTATCAGACTCTGAAGCATGTCTTGGCCCGAGTCTTTGTTTCTTATTTAGCTGTACAGTAGAATTTGGATTCTGCTAGTGACAGGAGATCTGCAAAGCAAATATTGCATTGCAGTGGATTCTGTGAGCGATCCTATGCACAAACAAGGGGCACAAAGTTCTACATCCCTTTGTGCCAGGGATAATATATAAATTACTATGCGCAGATGACTGTCCAAAAATAGAATAAAAGTAAAAATAAACTTACATACGATGAGCTGTTTTATCAACCTTATTAAACGGCTCCTGATAATCTCCACCCTGGCTTTCAATAAAATCTAGATTACAAGAAACTGCCGAACTACAAATGCCAGCATTTACTGCATGGACACTGCGGTCCAGAGTCACAGTTACGGAATTTTCATCTTGCGTACGTTGTTTTAAGAACGGAGCTACCACGTATGCACAGTAGCTTATTTATGCTATCCACGTACCATTACCACGCATGCGTAGTAGCTCAATTCTTAAAACGTACGCAAGACAAAAACTACGTGACCTGCATCTGCAACAGGTGGCTATTATTAATATTCCTCAACTAAGAGCTAAAATGATATCTACGGATCGGATTCAGATCAGAGTTTGAAAATAAATGAGGACAACAGGTGGAAAGTTACACCCGAACAAAACCATGTTGAATTGCAAGGGAGGCAAATTACATCTGTTGCAAGCAGTGATTAAGATTGAGAGGTGATATTTCCCAGCCCAAGTCTAAATAACAGAGTACAAGTAAAGCTGGTCAGTACCTGTGTGCAATAAGGAAAAGCGACGTGTTCTCCCTGCATGCAAAGAATGACCTCCCCTGAAAATCAAAATGGTTTTGCCCAGATGTAACTTTCCACCAGTTTTCCTCTAATTTTAAAACTCTGGATCCAGTCAATTATTATTATTATATTAACTGTTATCTCCGTATTGGATACAACTGTATTCAGGCAACACTTGTAGATTTACTTAAGCTTCAAAAAAGGAGGCATTTCCCATAGCAACCAACGAGAATATAAACAAAAGTAAATATTCATTTGTCTCCGCCTGAAATTCTAAACTGTTTTGCCCAGGTGTAATTTTCCACCTGTTTTACTCTTCTCTTTAAACTCTGGATCCGGTATTAAGTCATTTCAGAAGACTTGTTTTATTATCACCTTAAGCTTAGCTTCCCTGTTCACTGCATTACACCAGGCACATTTAGGGACAGATTTACTAAGCTGTGGGTGTGGAAAAGTGGAGATGTTGCCCATAGCACCCAGATTCTTGCTGATATTCTCTAGTATGTAATAGGAAAGGGAGAGCTAAAATCTGATTGGGTGCTATGGGCAACATCTCAACTTTTTCAAACCCGCAGCTGAGTAAATCTGGCACCTAGGCCCGTATCCAGAGTACCAGACCTATAACATATACGTCCGGTGTTAAGCAATTTTTACTACTGCGCATGCAGAGTTATTTTATGTAGTCTACGCATCTTTTTCTTATGTAGATGCGGTCTGAAAGATTTAAGAGACTGAATCAGCTGAGAGGAGGTGTCTGATTACATACATTAATCAGGTGCTCAGAACCTCTAACCTATGCCTTGATGTGTTTTAGGTCATGTTGCTTTACAGTAGTTTAATATTCAGCTTTTATGTTGCACCCTTAATATAAAGCAAGGCATGACAGTACCATACTCAGCCACCAGGGACAGGCATTCTATCTATTATGGTTTATTTATAAGGCGCCACACAGTATCCGCAGCGCAGTACCTAGATAGGTGAATTGCCCCTACGAAAAACAGTGTGTTACTACCGGAAGTTGTCACCAGGCGCATGCGCGGTGCGCTTTTTCTTACGATCAGCATTAGCTCGCAAGTGTGCGTTGTTCTGGATCAGGCCCCTGACCTCCAGAACTGAACACAGTATTCTAGGTGAGGGTGTACCAATGATTTATAAAGGGGCATCACTACTTCTCTCTTTCTGCTACTAATTCCTCTCCCTATGCAACCAAGCATCTGACTTGCCTTTCTCATTGCTTTGTTACATTGCTTGGCTGCCTTTAAGTCACTGGAAATAATGACTCCTATTACCTTTTACCCTCAACCTCCTGCAGCCTAACCCTCACCTTATATGTCCCGCAGCCCC
The DNA here is from genome assembly GCA_011038615.1 of Limnodynastes dumerilii. NCBI lineage: Eukaryota > Metazoa > Chordata > Amphibia > Anura > Limnodynastidae > Limnodynastes > Limnodynastes dumerilii. The sequence continues at coordinate 40,222 of WWET01003817.1, read as the reverse complement.
AGGACGCCCCTGTTCTCCCCACGGTGTCCATCCCTGCACACCCCGCAGCCTGATCCCAGTTCTCTGCATTTCAGGTACTTTGGTTATGTTCCCAATATGTTTTGAAATTGTAAAGTCTTTCATACATGGTGGATGCAGTGAAGCTGTATTGTGTACAAAATTCAGCCATTCTAACACCAACTACACTGCAGCTAATATCAATCATTTTAGACAATATTTAAGTTTAGAGAAATGTATTTCAGCAAAGGTTCAAAAGTATTCATTTTGACAATAAAAATTTATTTTTACTGAGATGGTATACATGCATATAACGAGGATCCATTAAATGTGCATCACAGCATTAAGAACTTTTTCTGTGTGACAAGTATCATAGGCAGGGCAAACGGTGAAAGTGCACTAGACATCTAACCACATTTTTCTGTTATCTGTCTGACTGAGCTGAACAAGTGGCCTCTTTACTTGTTAATAAACCAACTCATAGTTTTTATTAACTTTTTCAGAACAAAAATACATACAGTACAAAACAACCCACAACACTTAACAAAAAAACATAATACAAGACATGTATTGCGCCTTTTAACAATAGATCTCCGTATACTATGTGTAGACAATAAGCAGATAAGAAAACAGGAGCAGCAGTTCTTAGCACAACGCCACTTCAACCTTACACAGCAACAACTACATTAGTGAAGCCCCAGATTAAAGTTCCGCAGAAGAGACACATGCACGAAGGGGCAGTCCAAGGAAAGACCGGGGTTCACCCCGTGGTCCCAGGAAAACAACATGCTATTCAGCAGGGGGGGGGGGTCCATGTCACCCAGAGACTCAACATAGTATGGAGTCTACCCAGGGAGTTCAAACCTTATAAAACTTGTGTAACGCCCTCCTGGTAGCATAGAAAAAATTTTCATGGCCAATAGTGTCGTTCACCAATGAGACCCACTGGCCACGTGATGGGCAAGGTACCGCCATCCACACCCTTGCTATTATAACCTTAGCCAACTTTAACCACGTTTTTGATAGGCATCAATATATATGTGCTGGTTTTACTCCTCATGAACACACATTATATTTTATCCCATATTGTCATCTAGAAGAATGGTTTCCTTTATGCATTTGATTAGCATTGCATACTCTGTAAACGTACCTGATCTTGTGATTAATGATTGACTTGCTGCTAATAAAAAGACTTCCCCCCCTGAATATTCCCATAATAGGCTGCATAATTAGAACATCTTAAAAGCCTTTCGCTTCCTTTGCTGATGCTTTCTTGTTGGGGCACATCTTCCCAACTTGCTTAGTTAAGTGATTTAAGCTGGGTACACACTCATACATGTTGGGGCACATCTTCCCAACTTGCTTAGTTAAGTGATTTAAGCTGGGTACACACTCATACACTAAGGCCGTTTTCGACTTTGACCCGTTCATTCCATATTGCAATAATGTGTACCCACCTTCGATCGTGTAGGATCGGATAAAATCCTATTTAAATCAAAGGATCTCATGTCCTGGGCCATATCGGATTAAAAGTGCAGCGCATGCCATTATTCCACTATTATTCTAAATGTTCATGTGCATTGCCTGAAGTTTTGAGAATAGTTGGATCATAGATTGCAACTATTTGGATCAAAGCTTATAAACATAATTGTAGAGGTGTGTATGCACGTGTCAGGACTGAGGTCGGGACTTCTGACGAGGAGTAAAGTCAATCAAAAAAAAAAATTAATTGTGTGCCCAGCTTAATCAGCCCTTTCCATACAGCCGCATTTGTAAAAGGTTGCCTTTTACGAATGCGACTGTATGGAAAGGGCTAATTAATTTATAAACCAAAAGGGTTATAAAACATAGAAAAATAAAATAAAACAATATATAAATACACCAAGGCAAAGGCTGGTAAACATAAATATTCCTTATGAGAATGGACTTTAGACATGGCTGCAACTGCACTGATTTAAAGAATATAACACGCCTAAAAGGCACATAGGCACAACGTACAGGAAGTGGTCACTGACTGCTGGAGGCACCAGATATTTGCCAATACCAGCCAACAATATAAACATAATATAAATATTACATAATGTTATCCAGGTTGCTCACAATACATGCAATAATAAAACACTCCTCTTTGGAAAGCACCACAATACATATCATATAAAACACATCAAGCGCAGCCCGTTGGTGACCTATACATTGACTGCATTATATAATTTCTAGCCTCAAATCGAATCAAAGGATTAAATTCTCTTCTTGCTGCTATATAAAAAACTTCATTTGATCATTGCATTCCCGTGGCGATTCATTAAAGCCCAGCCTGCAGCAATCCTGCCCTGCAAGATTTCAGGGGCGTGCAGATCATCGCACCAAATTTTTCATGTATACCGGGATGGTTCCAGGCGCTACAGGACAATAACACCACGAGACAGCGATACAGGTGCCATAAGATTAGCTTTATCATTGCTAAAAGAATTTTAAACTTATTTTTTTTTTATTTTGGCAGTTACCCAGCTAGCGGCATCACTTGGGTCGGTGCCACCTGATGCGGTAACTCACGGTGTAACACCCATGGTCCTCCACCTATGCCAGATCATACAGAATCCCAGCCATCCAATCAGCCCCCTTTATGTTTACAGCCCCATTATTTCTCTTGCATCCTTCAATTTACTTACCTTGGCTTTTGCGGAGGTCCCGGTCCCTGCTAATAGCCTCTTGGTCCTTCTCTCCTCCGTGGCTCTCTGACCGGTGAATGAGGAGGACGTGACGTCCGTGCCATTTAGATGGGAGGAAGTTGCGGAGAAGAAGATGCGCACTCGGACACCGACAGCGAGTTTCTGGCTGTCTGACCGCTGTTAATGTGATGAGCCAAGCAGGCACCGTGTTTGTGCCGTGTCTGCTCCCCTGGTGGCTCATAAGATACATTAAGCAGTGCAGCCACGCGATGCAACACAGCTGCAATGCTTAAACTGATCTCTTTAGGCAAGGAGTTAAACTGTGTAACATCTGGATGGCGCATAGCTCTAAAAAAACGCCGGCCTGGTATATTTAGGTATGTTAAGTGTGAATCAGATCCGCATGGTCAACTGTGACATTTCTAGAAAGTGGAAGCGTTTAGGAATTACAGCAAGCTGCAAAAGGGGGGGGACCAACTCCATATTAAAGTATATGTATTTCAATACAACGAGCCTAATACTCAATTCCCATTGAAAGGGGACTTACGCAAGTAATTTGCGCAAGTCCCCTGTAAGGGACATCTACGCATGCACGTGGCAGATGTTCCCTGTGCGTAAGTACTAACGTATGTAACAACGTTCGTTCTTACAAGGAAGGGGCTGACCCTTCACTTGCGATCGCTCTATCCCTGCCATAAAGGGAGGGATAGCCATTAAAATGAAGGGGTCCGGGGTGGGGGGGAGCCCTGTTACGACCGCAGACCTAGTCGTAAAAGTTAAAGAAAACCGCGAGGAATGCACTCCCCACTACGGCTGCGTAACTACGTACCCGCACCTAAAGCGTGCAGGGCCCTGGATCTAGCCCAACATCATTACAGTCCCTGTTGGTGTAATACTTCTCTCCATATAGTGTAATTCATGCTTAGATTTTCATTTAGATATTTTTAAATTGGAGATATAGATATATAGCCGACATATTGCTGAACACCCCAGTCCACTAGCACAGAACACAGAAGCAAACACAGGTGGGCAGGTAGCCTTGCAGCAGACATCCCACCGCGCTAAAATAAATAAAAATCTATGTTAAGCTGGCCATACACTAGAGCGATTATCGCTCCCAGCATGTGGCTGCCGATAAATGGGACGATTTCCCCCTGGGGAAAAGTCCCGATATCAGCACCATACACTGGGGCGATAATCTCTGTAGTAGAGCCTGCAGCCAGCCTATTGGTTGGCTGCAGTCTCTGATTGACAGGAGACCCAGCTTTCACGCTGACAGGCTACAGCACTACGTCCTCTCTCCCTCTGTCTGGCTATATAGCGCTGTATAGAGAGACAGAGGGAGAGAGGAAATAGCGCTGCAGAGCCTCACACGCTGACAGGCTGCTGTGCGGTGTCCTCTCTCCCTCTGCCTGGCTATACAGCACTATATAGCCAGACAGAGGGAGAGAGGACATAGTGCTGCAGCCTGTCAGCGTGTGGGGTTCTGCTGCACTGTGTCTTCCTATGGAAATCTTAAAGGATTATCGAAAACGCCCACACACGGCATGATTTTTCCAGCGATAACTGATAATCATTTAAGATTCCCATAAGATGCGATAATCGCGGGCGAGCGTTTTTTTAAACGTTTTATCGCAGGTTTCCAAATAAATCTGCACCACACACTTGAGCGATTTTTGGCCCAATCCACGATAATCGTGCGTTTGGGCCGATAATCGCTCTAGTGTGTGCCCAGCTTAAGTACAGCCCTGGATCATGGTAGATGGACCACAATATAATCAGCTGCTCATTACCGCTGTCACATTGCAAGACCGAACAGAAATTTTACAGGGTCATCCATGAAATCCACCTTAAGCTCTGGAGCGACCATTTGCAAGTTATTGTTCTGTTGGCAGAGGGAATCTAAACGTACAGTACAGAGGAAATGAACTGTGACTAGGGCTGCGCTGCAAAGCTTAGAAACCTTGAGCAGGCTCTCGTTACGTGGAGATAACGCTTACCAGGCACTTACCCTGCAGCTCAGACACTCTCCTGCGAAAGTGATCCCGTGTCTGTAAAACGAGCTGCAAGATCAGCGCTACCAAGCCACCAATGCAAAAAACAAATGTATATGGAATGTACACGACCTCTCATCATCTCAGAGAACAGAAAATGATATTACGGGTTGTATATTCTTATGAACACAAAATATCATTTGGTTGGATCAGGAGTGTGAAAATAAGAGGAAAACAGGTTGGAAAGTTGGGTTAAACAATGTTGAATTGCAGGGGAGGCAAATGTCATGCTGCAAACAGAGGGCCCGATTCACACTTAAGAAAGCGTTTAAGTTCTTAAATATACGCAACTAGTAGCAAGGCGAATCCCACAGCACACCCCCGGTTTTTAAAGACTTAAGAAGGTCATAGGGCTCCATTATCTTTAGGTTTGTAGTTGTGTGCGTAGGGCGTCTAATTACGAATGTCACTGAATAACAGCGCCCAGAGCTGCTCATTTAAATGCCTCCCTCCACCCAATCTTCTTATCTGGGGACTTCATTATGCCCGGCACGCCCCTTCCCGTGTAAGTTACTAGGAACCTAGTGACATTAGGTGCGTAGTGATGATTCACAGCATTCCTTTTCCTAAGTCCAATGTAGATTGTGTAACACACACACACACACACACACACACACACACACACACACACACACACACACACACACTCTCTCTCTCTCTCAACTGTGAATTAGGCCCAGTATTAGAGTTGATGTTTCTTAGGCCAAGTCAAAACAGTGTAACAGTGAAGCTGGTCAGTCTCTGTGTGCAATAAGCAAAAGCAAAGTATTCTCCCTGCATGCATAGAATACAATTAACTTGACTCCCCCTGAAACAAACATGGTTCTACCCAGGTGTAACTTTCCACCCGTTTTCCTCTTATTTTCAATCTTTGAAGCCGGTCAACTATTATTATATAACTGTTCTCCCTGTATCGGATACAACTGCATCCAGGCAACACTTTACAGATTTACTTAAGCTTCAAAAGAAGAGGCACTTTCCATAGCAGCCAATGAGAATCAAGCTACTATTCTCTACAACATGCTTCAGAAACAATAGCTAGAATCTGATTGGTGGCTTAGGGAAATCCCTACAATTTTCCTTTTGAAAACACTCACAGACCATTACACAATGTGATAAGCAATATTGCATCTTACCTGTGTAGTGGACGACACATGTTTGTCCCTTCTTGGGGAAGGTCCTACCTGCAATATGAATAAACAAACAAAAGAAAGAAATAAGTGACACTTAACCTATAGTATATAAAATAATTCTCTGCAGAACACACAACGGTTGAGAAATGTAATAATTATATCTGATCCCTTACATCCAAATTCCCCTCTATGCACTAAGTGGAGATCTACTTAGTCATGTGACTGGAACGGACTTAAGCAGTGTATACACTGGGGCTTTTCAACAGATAACCTTTACAATCACAGACCCTCCAACATGACCCATTCCATTAGGTACAATTTAATCCACTCCTGAGCTTCCAACTGTCGCTCACCTGGTTTAAATGAATGAACCGATGTTTAAAAGATAGCTATCTGCCTCGTCAAAGGTGGTTACCATAGTAACAGACAGCTGGAAACTGAGGAGAAGAGTATTTTGTACCTAATGGAATGTGTCATGTTGGAGGGTATCAAAAGATTGCTTCCTTATATTTTACCATTGTATACTGTCCAGAGATCTCCTAACAGTACACATGTGCAACAAGCTTTCCATCTTTGATTTGGCATATCTGGAGATCCAAAAGAGCAGAGAATGATTTTTGAACATCTTTTGGACAGTACACACTGGTAAGATATCTGGTGAAACAGTCTTTTCATTGTGCGATTGGAAATATTATCTTTCAAAAGGTGTGTCCCCAAGACGCATTGGTACGCCCTCACCTAGAATACTGCGTTCAGTTCTGGAGGCCATATCTCCAGAAAGACATAAATACATTAGAGACTGTGCAAAGAAGAGCAACTAAAATGGTCCATGGCCTTTGTAACAAATCATACCAAGAAAGGCTAG
>WWET01003817.1:13104-32283 GCA_011038615.1 Limnodynastes dumerilii | reverse complement strand
AAGTGTTGAGAAACTACAACCTCCAGCATGCTTTAACTGAATCAGATTTGCAACACTCAGAGAGCCACAGTTTGGCCAGGCTTGGTCTAGGCCAGGGTGCGGTAACCCACGGCTCTTTCAGTCTGCTGCGGAGGCTGATATTCATATAAAAGGGCACAAAAGAGGCGGATATTCATATAAAGGGGCACAAATGGAGACGGATACATAAAGGGAGCACAAAAGGAGGCTGGACATATAAGGGGTACAAAAGAAGCAGGTTCATGGATTTTATAAATGCAACACACTATAGTTTTTTTTATATACATAGCATAAAGGTAAAAACGATTTATGCTATGTTATCTTCATTTTACATGTCAAAAGGGTTTTGTGGGTCCTGAGGTTTTCTTTTCTGGGGAAACAGGTCCAAATGGCTCTTTGAGTGTTAAAGGTTGTCTACCCCTGGTCTAGGCAGCTGCATAAACCTATGTAGTGGTAGTATGCAGCCTGATTGGCGCTTTACAAGATGACTAGGAATAGGTTATTTTTTAAAAATTTACCTTTAATAAGTTAACATTAATAAGTAAACTTCATACATTTTGGTATAATGTATCAATTACAAAGTAGTTAAGTATGTTCATACAGGGTAGAAAATGTACATACACAACATTTACAATATTTTACAAATTTTTAGAGAACACAGTATATTTGTCCAATGTATATTCACTTCCTCACTTAGGCCCGTATTCAGAGTACTGGACATATAACATATATGTCTGGTGTTTAGCGATTATTACTACTGCGCAAGCGTAGTCATTTTTTACGTAATCTACGTATCTTTTTCTCACATAGATTGCGTAAATGCGGTAATTTTCCATTATTTTTACATGTCACCCCCCTTTCCATCCCCACCTCTAGGAGTGCTAGGGGTCTTTCACCCCCCCACAGTATTTTTTTTCCCAGATTGTAAGTCATATGTGCACCATGTTTGGTGTAAGTTGCTCCAGGCGTTCCAGAGTTAAGCTGGAACATACATATACACACACACCTATCTCTATCTCTGCCTAGGAGTGCGGTACACCCGGAATACTGCGGTAAGTTCTGGGGCCATACCTCCAGAAGGATATAAATACATTAAACACTGTACAAAAAAAGAGCAACTAAAATGGTGCCTGGTCTATGTCACACAACATACAGAGAAACACTAGAGGAAATAAACACAAGCAGGGACAGGGATGATAGCAGCTTTCACATATACGAAGGGGTGTAACCAGGCACACTATGGAGGGCATTTTTCAAAGGAAGATTTGTAATAGTACATGATGTAATAGACAGGTGTATAAATCAGGGTTGCCGACTCTCCCGGTATGTCCGGGAGACTCCCGAAATTCGGGCAGTACTCCCGGTATCCCGGGAGAGCCAGCAAATCTCCCGCAAGTGACTTGAGGCCCGTGGTTTCACTGAAACCACAACCTCAAGTCCTGCCCCCCTGCCTAGCAACACTAGTATACTAGTGTTGCTAGGCACAGGAAGGGACTTGATGACGCAATTTGCAGCATCAAGCCCCATCCCGACCCCTATTGCAAGTAAAAACAGGGCAGTATGAGTCAGGGGGCGGAGCCTAATGACAATTTGCATAAGCCGCATCATTAAGCCCCGCCCCCACATGCTTCGCTAGCTTCTCTCCGGGATCTCCCGGAGGGAAGCCGACACAAGTCGGCAACCATGGTGTAGACTAAAGGGTGGCAGGTTTGGTTGAAAAAATGACCACTAAAAGTTTAGTTGATAAGTGGAATAACCTCCCATCTGAGGTGGTCAAGACTAACACAATTTCATGCTTGGGATAAATATAAGCATTATCCTAACTCTACACTAAATAAATGACAATAGGAGGAGTATACAGTAGATTTAAATAAACAAATGGGCAGATTAGATGGGTCATGTGTTTCTGATCAGCCTTCTATGTTTGTAAGGGTTACAAGAGGATGCAGTCGCCACTGACAAAAAATACTGTATCAGAAATAGAGACAGACGAATCCAAAATAGAGACAGAAAGTACATTTTTGGCTGTCTCGGTTTAGAAAATAGCACTAATTGGAATATATAATAAATGAGTAAGCTCGCCGAGCAGGATACTTACCCATGCATTTATACGGAAACCACCGCCGTCGCAGACCTGCTGGAATGGGGAGTATTACAGAGGAGTCTATGAGGAGTTTTAGAGTTAGGCTGCGGGGGAGAGGACACTTAGGGTCAGGATAAGGATTGGAGTTAAATTACTACTCACCATTCATAGCCAGACCCTCCAACATGACCCATTCCATTAGGTACAATTTAATCCACTACTGAGCTTTCAACTATCACTCACCTGGTTTAAATGAATTAACTGATATCTAAACAAAAACTAATTTGCCTTTTCAACAAAGGTGGTTACCATAGTAACTACAGATGGAAACCGAGTAGAATATTCTGTACCTAATGGAATGGGTAATGTTGGAGAGTATGTTCACAGTTCCATCTTCATTCTATGATTAATCGACTGCTTCTCCTATGCGAGACAGGAGCAATCGATTTCCCAGCCAGTTCGCAGAAGGGCCACCCTCACCGGCAACCCACATCCGGTTACACACTATAACAAACAAATCTGACCTTGATATCAGGGACCACACATGGCCTAGGGCCATCCACTACATCCCTAAATGAGTCATCTCTAGAATCTGCTTGGTTGCCATGGGCAACACTGGCAGACGTAATGTAATAAATGAACATTCACACAGATGTGTACACATCGTTATATGAATTTTAATAGCAAATTTCAGACATTTATTAAACTAATTGTTGAATATCAACAATTCCAGTAAGTCTCTATCACTTAGTTCTCAAAACACACATATACACACACACACACACACACACACACACACACATTTATTAAGGGGTAACAGCTCAGGGTGCTATCCAAAGTGGTTTAAGTAAAAGATGCTCAGGAGATTTTCATCAGGGCACCAGTCATACAAATATTGGACTATTTGTCTTACGTCTTACTGGTTCCGTGATGAAAGTCTCCTGAGTGGAGATTGAAACGTCGGACCTTGCTGTCGTTTTTTCACTTGCTGCTTAATGTAACATTCATATAATATAATATATTATATATATACACACACACACACTTATTTTATTTTTTAAAATTTAACCCTTATATCCTGACTGAATTTATTGAAAGACATTTTCCATGTCACTATATCATTCATGTTATACGGTTGTATAGGACAAAATAGCAGGTTTGCTTCTCCTTCTTACTCCCCAGCAGACTATAAAGTATACCCCAGCAATGTGCCATCTGGTATTGGAGTAGAAGTTTAACCCCTCTGCTCTTAGATAGAAGTTTTTAAACATAGTAACATGTCTGACCTTTTATATAGACCTTTCCCAGTCTCTGGTCACAGGTTGGGTTACACTGCGAGCGCAGTGTGAATGTCACATATACAGAGTGGACGAGCTCTGTATAACCCGAGTCATTCCTGACGCCAAGACTCTGATAAGCCAGCGCGTGGAGGCTAGCCGTTAGGAACACCACATTATCATTCCAATGCCGTCTAATGCAAATGTGAGCTGCCAAGAGAGGTGCTCTGTGCAGTCCCTATGGTAGTTTACAGGACATCGATTCACCTTTTCCATCCTCTTTAATCCATTATCATGTTCCCAAAATGCATTAACACTAGATACCCAAGGCGGCAAGTACGAAGATCACAGTGTCTATACTTAACAAGGGTCCGGATTCACAGCTATGTAGTTTTCATCTTACGTAGTTGTTTTAAGAATTGAGCTACTACGCATGCATAGTAGCTTATTTATGCCATCTACGTACCATTTTTGTAAGTAGATTGCGTAAGCGTGATCTACAGACCATGCTTAAGCAATCTACGTACAGAAATGGTACGCAGATTGCATAAACAAGCTACTACACATGCACAGTAGCTCAATTCTTAAAACGTACGAAAGATGAAAACCATGTAACTGTGAATCCGGACCAAGAGCCTTAAATCGACAGAAATGGAGAGAGAATATTCAAGACATCTTATTAATTATTTTAAGGGACACTTTAATTTACATACATACATTGTGTGTATATATGTATATATACACACACACTCAAAATGATTGTTATATAAAAGTATGTGTCACCGTCTACATAATTATATATATGAATACTATAACAGGACAAAGAATATGCGTCTCAGTTAATGGTTTTAACATGAATTATCTATTCAGGTAGAAACCAATTAATGTTCCTTTGATAAAGCAGCAGTTCACACAGACATAGTGAAATATATACATTTTCTTTTACCATGCGGTTAATAGAAGCATTGCCAAAAAGATACGGTAGAGAGCGGGGCTGTTCTAAACAGGAGGACCACTTTGTACAAGGATGGTGATATGACTGTTATACAGTAGTATGTGGTGAGTAAGATGTATACTGCATTCAGTATATATCGTCTAGCTGCGAGTATGAATTTAATGAGATTTGGAACTTAAGTCATAAGAATCTCGCGTTTCTATAAGGACTGGATGGCATAAGACTACAGAATGTAAACATGGTACAGAGGATCTATTAAGTAAGTAAGTAAGTGGCCATGAATATAAGGTTATGCACAGCATAGAGATGTTATAATGTGTGTGTAACACATATATAATATAATAATGATAATCTGTCTCTACGCTACGGGTTTGCCTCTCTTTGCAGTTGTATTTGTGTCCTGTAAGGGATATGCAGTGCTACAGGGGGGACAGTCATGATTAGCAGAGGTATATACAGAGTAATGGGGGACAGCGATGATCAGCAGAGGTATATACAGAGTAATGGGGGACAGTGATGATTAGCAGAGGTATATACAGAGTAATGGGGGACAGTGAAGATCAGCAGAGGTGTATAATACAGAGTAACGGGACAGCGATGATCAGCAGGTGTATAATACAGAGTAACAAGGGACAGTGATGATTAGCATAGGTGTATAATACAGAGTAATGGGGGACAGTGAAGATCAGCAGAGGTGTATAATACAGACTAACGGGGAGGACAGTGATGATCAGCAGAGGTGTATAAAACAGAGTAATGGGGGACAGTGATGAGCAGCAGAGGTGTATAATACAGAGTAATGGGGGGACAGTGATGAGCAGCAGAAATGTATAATACAGAGAAACGGTGGGACAGTGATGATCAGCAGAGGTGTATAATACAGAGTAATGGGGGACAGTGAAGATCAGCAGAGGTGTATAATACAGACTAACGGGGAGGACAGTGATGATCAGCAGAGGTGTATAAAACAGAGTAATGGGGGACAGTGATGAGCAGCAGAGGTGTATAATACAGAGTAATGGGGGACAGTGAAGATCAGCAGAGGTGTATAATACAGACTAACGGGGAGGACAGTGATGATCAGCAGAGGTGTATAAAACAGAGTAATGGGGGACAGTGATGAGCAGCAGAGGTGTATAATACAGAGTAATGGGGGACAGTGAAGATCAGCAGAGGTGTATAATACAGACTAACGGGGAGGACAGTGATGATCAGCAGAGGTGTATAAAACAGAGTAATGGGGGACAGTGATGAGCAGCAGAGGTGTATAATACAGAGTAATGGGGGACAGTGAAGATCAGCAGAGGTGTATAATACAGACTAACGGGGAGGACAGTGATGATCAGCAGAGGTGTATAAAACAGAGTAATGGGGGACAGTGATGAGCAGCAGAGGTGTATAATACAGAGTAATGGGGGACAGTGAAGATCAGCAGAGGTGTATAATACAGACTAACGGGGAGGACAGTGATGATCAGCAGAGGTGTATAAAACAGAGTAATGGGGGACAGTGATGAGCAGCAGAGGTGTATAATACAGAGTAATGGGGGACAGTGATGAGCAGCAGAGATGTATAATACAGAGAAACGGTGGGACAGAGATGATCAGCAGAGGTGTATAATACAGAGTATGGGGGATAGAGATCCTAAGCAGGTGTATAATGTAATTTAAGGGGGGGGGGTGATGTACAATGCAGCAATGAGGGATGGGGTACTCAACAAAGGTCTATAATGCAGATCTCCCAATGGGATAGTGATACCCAACAGAGATGTGTAATGCAGCAGGATAATAAATTATAATGCTCATCAGGGTGTAGAATGCAGCATGAGGGGGTTAGTAATGCTTAGGGTGTAGAATGCAGCATGAGGGGGCTATTAATGCTCAGGGTTTAAAATGCAGCATGAGGGGGCTAGTAATGCTTAAGGTCTAAAATGCAGCATGAGAGGGCTATTAATGTTCAAGGTGCAGAATGCAGCATGAGGGGGCTAGTAATGCTTAAGGTATAAAATGCAGCTTGAGGGGGGCTATAAATGATCAAAGTGTAAAATGCACCATGAGGGGGCTATTAATGCTCAAGGTGTAGAATGCAGCATTAAAACAATTAATGCTCTTGGTGTAAAATGCAGCATGAGGGGGCTATTAATATTCAAGGTGTAAAATGCAGCATGAGAGGCTACTAATGCTCAGGGTGTAGAACGCAGCATGAGGGGGCTATTAATGCTCACAGAGTAAAATGCAGCATGAGGGAGCTATTAATGCTCACAGAGTAAAAATGCAGCGTGAGGGGGCTATTAATGCTCAGAGTAAAAATGCAGCATGAGGGGGCTATTAATGCTCAGAGTAAAATGCAGCATGAGGGGGCTATTAATGCTCACAGTGTAAAATGCAGCATAGGGGGCTATTAATGCTTAAGGTGTAAAATTCAGCATGAGAGGCTACTAAAGCTCAGGGTGTAGAATGCAGAATGAGGGGGTTGTTAATACTCAGCGGACATGAGAATGCAATACAATGGTGCTCAGCAGAGGGGTAGGATGCAGCAGTCAGGGCAGAGCGGAGGACGAGGAAGGGGCACGGTACCGTCTCCCGGGGTGATGGTCTCGATCTCCACTCCCATGGCTCGGGCTCGGTGTGTGACTGGCGCTGCGCCTCCTGCGTCTGGATCTCTCCCAGCCTCAGTCACCGGGTCCTGCGCTGCGTCTGACGCCTCCGACCAATGGCAGAGGAACTGCTTGGTGAGCGTCCAATAGCACTGTGAGTATCTCAAGAAAGGCGGAGCCTGGGGAGGGTGGGCATGCGGGGAATGCTGGAAGGCGGCTATTTATATGGGACGCCGGAGAGACGACGCCAGAGACTAGAGCCCTGGGAGGGGAGGACACTGGCTGCATGTATCCTCATCATGTGTGATTATATGCAGATTACATTCACCCCGGGGGCATAAGAGCCATAACCTGCTGCATGTAACTACCTGAACCTATGTCCTGTGTCACACTGTCACTCTAGAGTTTATTTAGCAACACTCACATTGTCACTCTGGAAGCTTTACATGATGACACACTCACTCAGAGTCTATATAGTGTCACAGTATCACTCAAATCTTATATAATGTCACACTCACTCAGAGTCTATATAGTGTCGCAGTATCACTCAAATCTTATATAATGTCACACTCACTCAGAGTCTACATAGTGTCTCATTGTTACTCAAGAATCTCGACCTAGTGTCATTGGGCCAGATCCAGACTTAATAATGACGGCTAATTTACACATACTGCATGCATAAATCTGGCTGTGGGAATGCATGTACGAAACTTGTACGTAACTCCGTACGAAAAGGTGTGACATCCATACGCAAGGCGAATATGCGCATTGTGTACGGAGGGATGCATTTAAATTGTACAGTATGGGCTGGGTTGGGCACTTGCGCAATACGTACGACCAGAGACTCACAAGAAAAAGGTGGAGTTTTGAACTCATAAATCATCACGTTACGTGCGTTCCAGGCGAGTGCCCGGGAAAGTGCACTTAGTAGTGCAAAAACTCCAGTACGCTTGCACACGATCTTAAGTCTGGATCTGCTCCATTGTCACTGGTGTCCAGAGAGCCACAATTCATATCTATTGAAAAATGCTTTAGAATAATATACTATATTTTTTACTTCTAACACCATCCCTATAATGGGCTCATCATATACATTCTTACCTGTCAACTTAACGTGATCCAGGACGGAGTAATTTAAAATCACATCATTCAAGTAACTTTTTCCATCTTAATGAAGGTATCCTATGTACACTTCATTATCTCTGTATCATGATTCAGTGTCAAACGGTATAAACAATACATTCTAAGGGAACATCAACATATTGGACCATATTCAGAGATTGAAAATAAAGAAAAAAGTTACACCTGGGCAAAACCATGTTGATTTCAAGGGGGAGTCACATTAATTGTATTCCTTGCATGCAGGGATATATCTTTGCTTAATGCACACAGATAGGGCTGGATCCAGACTTAAGACATAGCTTGAAATTAAGGACCGTATTCAGACTTCCGTTTTGAAACGCAACCACAAATATACGCACGCACGTAGCAAGGAACACCCACCAAAACCCTGGTCACTGCCCTTGCTAATCCGTGCTCACGTAGACTTACACCACCATAGTCCACCTCTAACTTTCCGTGTGCCGTCTCGTGCGTCTGTGTCCTCCGTATGTGCGTATCATGATAATCGCTTCCACTTTCCTTCATTTAAATGCATCGCTCCGCCCATTTTCATATGCGTTGCATGTCCGGACGTATGTACACACGTGCCTCTCATACGTCCGTCTGTAAGGCACTTCCGTGCGAATAGTCTACGTCAACTACGTACAAAAAGTTACTACCCATGCGCAGTTGAAACGTATCTAAAAATACGCACGGGAGTCGCCGTGAAAATGGAAGTCTGAATACGGCCCTAAGAGAGGAAAGTTACTTCTGGGCTAAACCATGGTGATTGCAGGGGAGTCATATTTCGTCTGTTGCAAGCAGTATTAGAGTTGAGAGGTGATGTTTCCTATCCCAAGTCTAAATAACAGTGTGATAGTAACGCTGGTCAGTATCTGTGTGCAGTAAGCAATTCATAGACATATCCCTGCATGCAAAGAATACAATTAACTTGACTCCCCCTGCAATCAACAGGGGGAAACCTTCCTCTCTTAATTATAAGATCCTTCTTAAGTCTGGATCCAGCCCATAGTGACAAACTTTATTTCCACACTGCTATTTAGACTGGGGCTTGAGAGCGCCAACTCTTAATTCTAATACTGTTTGCAACATATATGATTTGATTCTCCCCTGAAATCATCATGGTTTTGCCCAGGAGTAACTTTCCTCTCTTATTTTCAATCTCTGAACCTGGTCCTCTAACCCTGTCCCGTATTCAGACTACCGCATAAAGACCGCATATACGCAATCTACGTAACGAAAAGATACATGGATTGCATAAAAAAATGACTAGGCATGCGCAGTATCACATTTCGGTAAACATTGGACGTATATGCAACAAAACATAAGATCCTACCGTCCGTCTCTGCACAATAACACAATTTTCCAACAGTTCTGCAACGTTTTCCTTAATTAAATGCTTAGCAGAGTCCCTGAAACATTATGCAAGCAAACGATGGCTTTCTCGTATAACACCTCTCATCTCAAAGAAGGTAAACTTGTTTTCCATGACAGGCTTGAGTTATAAGTAATTGGGAAACATAATACTATGTTGTGGCACTCCTGTGGGCTTTCCGCAAACATGTAGCTGAAGAATGCACAGATTAACTCTTTACAGGTCAGACCTGCAGGAGCGCTGCAAAAATCAGATAGCTTCCGTATCCCCAAATGTGTGCATGCGTTCGTGATATATGCAATCTGTGCATCATTATGGACCCAAGGGATAGTCACAAAGGTTCAGAGTTCTCTACTTACTTTTTAATCATCCCCTAAATTTATTTCCACTTTATTTTCCTAAAAATATGGCTGCCCAGGATGTCGTCTTAACTAAGTCATGTGAGGACACATTTCAGTCACATGAGCGAGGAGCAACGGAAGGGGCTAGATTTACTAAGATGCGGCAAAAGAAAAAGCGCAGATGTTGCTCATAGCAACCAATCAAATTCTCACTTTTGTATTACATGCTAGAGAATGTGAAACAGAATCTGATTGGTTGCTATAAGCAAGATCTACACGTTTTGGAACGTAGATTGTGTAAATGACACACATGTAGTAGGTCATTTCGGGAGATTCTGCACTCAAGAAGCCGGAATCAGGTTTTCTGTCTGTAAAAAGAAATGCAGAAATATTAATTACACACAGATAAATAAAATAAAAGCCACCTGTCCATTAGGGCTTTCTTTGCTATAGGCCTTAACACTAAGCAGTGACTGTGTTAATAGTGAGAGTCCCTATAATGAGACATATATCATGTGATTTTACATTGAGAGCTAACGCCAAAATATCTGCTGTGGACCAACACCCCCAGTCAGCTGCTGACCCCAGACATGCTACCAAACCGTGTTACACAGAATGGTGGTTTCTCAAATCAATTTATTGGTATAATTAAACTAGGGCAAGAAAGGCATGGATGCGGTTGTCGCTCCAAGCAGTTGTATTCTGAACGGGGCTGGATCCAGATCCCCGCACATAAGGAAAGCGTCTGTCCGTCCAACAGAGGGAGGAGAGTGCACGCCCCCTGTCACTTCCCTCTCACGTGCGGGTATTATGTAGCCTGCCTTAAGTAAAGCCTGCAGATCAGCGGCTGTACGGAGCCCCCTCCCACACTGTACTAATGCCACCACTTTAGCGGGCGGAGAGGAGAGGAAGCACCTCCCAATTCTTCGGAAATGGTCTGGTCTGGAACTAGGTTCTGTGTGATACTTGTTACACTAGTGTTTCTAGCGCCCTCCAGTGAAATCACGCCATTTACGCACATTGCATGCATAAGTGGCCTGACTTTCTCAGGTCTGGATCCGGCCCAGGATGCGGAAAGCTTTGAAAATAGAAATTTACTATTGGGAACAGTAACCGTTTTAGCTTTAGGCTGTGAATGGAGGGTTAGGGTAAGGCTGCAGGATGCAGATGGTTAGAGTGCGGGGCATCAAGGGTTAGGCTGCAGGATGCGGAGGGTTAGGCTGGGGGGCATGGAGGGTTAGGCTGCAGGATGCGGAGGGTTAGGCTGTGGGGCATGGAGGGTTAGGCTGCAGGATGCGGAGGGTTAGGGTAAGGCTGCAGGATGCAGATGGTTAGGGTGTGGGGCATGGAGGGTTAGGATGCGGGGCATGGAAGGTTAGGGATGAAGAAGAAGAAGGCGGCTAGGTTAGGCTGCAGGTAATGGGGGGTTAGAAAAGGGTAAAGGGAAGGGTTAGGTAGAAACATTTGCCCCTTTTAGCAGATGACTCGTTGCGAAACTAAGAGTTGCAGAACCGCCACTTTCTGAAATGCTGACTTCTGGCAATTGTTTATCTATCTATTTATAGACGGACAGACGGATGGATGGACAGATAGATAGATAGATAGATAGATAGATAGATAGATAGATAGATAGATAGATAAATAGATATGAGATAGATAGATAATTAAACCAGTAACTAATCATGACATTCTGTCTACATAATACATAATAAACACATGTGTGATGTCTCTTTTTACAAACAAAACCTCCAAGAAAGACGCTTGGCAATGGGTCTATTTAAACTTGTATTCAACTTTCCAAAAAAAGGTGAGGAAATCGGGCTTCCTCCTGACACAGTCTTGCAAAATTCAGTCAATTGCAGCAATCCCAAGAAAAACATGTTCTATAGTAAATCACTGTGGCAGGAACGTTGGGGTTTCTGCATTCTTTAGACTGCTATTAATTTTTTATTTTAGGCCTGGATTTCCATGGCAACCACAGCCACATGATGAAGTTGGCAGAGTGGATTTGAAGGATTTGCGGGCGCTGTGCGTAGTTAGGTATGGATCTGGTGAAGGATGGCGCACGGATGATCTAATCTTTGCTGTAGTTTGTTATGTGCAATTCAACTTAATTCAACGTCTGCGTCTAAAGTCTTGCCTTACCTTGGAATGAAGGCCGGCGCTGAGGCTTGTCATGCCAACACCGCTGCATCAGTCTGATCATCTCCTCGCACTGCTGGGGTCTGGACCGTGGGATCTGCGCCAGGTCCGGGCGTAAGCCTCCGCCCACTTTCACCATGATGTGCAGGATATTCTTCTCCTCTGCAGAAATAATGCAAATATGAGGCTCGGTAACATGAAACGAGCCATAAATCACTTTCTTCACTCGTGTTCTGTGTACATTATGCTGCCCACGCACTGAACTTACACCTCACGCTAACCACAGGCACAGCCCCGTAATCAGCCTATGCCCCAGCTTGTCCGGGCACGAACAACACAATGTGCCGGAAACACAGGACAATGTCTACTGTCCCCACGCAACTCAATGCAAGCGCCCCGGAAACTCCCGTCACCAGTATAAAGGCTCTGCTGTGTATAGAATAGATAGATAGATATGAGATAGATAGATAGATAGATAGATAGATAGATAGATATATAGATAGATAGATAGATAGATAGAGATGGATAGATATGAGATAGATAGATAGATAGATAGATAGATAGATAGATAGATAGATAGATAGATAGATAGATAGATAGATAAATAGATATGGGATAGATAGATAGATAGATAATTAAACCAGTAACTAATCATGACATTCTGTCTACATAATACATAATAAACACATGTGTGATGTCTCTTTTTGAGTCAGACAATATTATGTCTCACGTATCTGACTATTATTTTTCCCTGCAGCACTGGGGTGACAGTGAGGTTGAGCAGAAAATTGCTCTTAACACTCTAGGAAGCATTGTAGCGGATGAGAATTCCTTGAAAGTCAGTGTATATAAAACCTGCAGCTTAACCAGGCTCTCCAAGGCTCTATTTTCCATTCTTCTCCTAGCAACAGAGAGGAGCAACGGCTGAACAGTTATATTGAGTGATGGGTGCAATGTTTATAGCTCTGCAAACATGTATTGTTCTACTGCAGAACAGCAATTCTCTAGATTATTATTAGATTTTATAAGCATGGAGTCCATCAATATTGTTTTTTTTTTTTGTATTCACTAGATTTGCAACCCTAAAAACTTAAAGCGGAACACCAGCTACATGGAGGTTATGGAGGCTTTGGACTGTCTTCAGAGAACCGCATTTTTTCCGATTTCCATGCGTATTTTTAAGTACGTTTAAACTGCGCATACGTAGTAATTTTTTATACGCAGTTCACGTAGACTATATGCGCGGAAGTGGCTTCCGGACGGACCTATGAATCGCACGTTGGTACATACGGTCGGATATGCGACGCACGGGAGAATTGAAATAAAAATGGACGGGGAGAGGCATTTAGATGAAGGAAAGTGGCGTGATTATCAAGATACGCACGGACGGAGGACACATACACACGGGAATGCACTCGGAAACTTACAAGTGGTCTATGGCGGCGGAAGTCACCAAGAGCACAGCCGAGATAGGGGAGTATCATTCTTGTGAGAGGGTTCGGCCTGCACCGGCCGTGCGTATAATTGCGGTCCGATCGCCACACGGCTCTCTGAATTCGGCCCCTCTTCTCTGTAACCCTTTGGCTGACAATCTGCATTGGTAGAGAGCAATTAGCACAATAGGAAGAAGCAAAAACAGTTCTTCATAATAATTAGTAATGAGCGATTTTTATGTTTGTGGATGGATCAAATCTGAACAGAGACCAAAGACTGGAACCTGCGCCCGGTAAGTGGCTGCATTTCAATACCGCGCATGCACACACAGAAGACTTTCAGTGCGGATGTGGATCCTCAGACTCCAATCAGATTCTAGATCTCATGTAACTATTACATACTAGAGACTGTCAGCTAGAATCTGATTGGTTGCTCTGTGCAACATCTCCACTTTTTCAAACGCGCAGCTTAGTACATCTGGCCATAGGCTTCTGTGCTGCAAGCCTTTCAGGACTCGATATACAGAGCCGTAACTAGAACCTTCAGTGCCAGGGGCAAAAAGAAAAAATGGTGCCCCCTGACCCTGCAAGCCAATTTAACCATAAATATGAACTTACTGGTGCCCCCTTAAGATTTGCGCCCGGGGCGGCTGCCCCTATCGCACACCCTTAATTACGGACCTTCCGATATACATACAGGGCCGGATTCACACTACCGGGCGTATTGCATATACGTCTGGTGTTTACTGTTATTTGAGACTGCGCCTGCGTGGTGTCTTTTTTACGTAATCTACGTATCTTTTCGTTATGTAGATTGCAGATATATGCGGTCTTAAAGAGGTATTTTAATGGGCTTTTGAGGGAGCGTTTAGTAAGATACGCACATACGTAAATAACATACGTAGAGATAAGGGTGCCCTATGGAGGCGTAAGTCACCGAAAAACCCGTCCGTGCGAGGGGAGTGTCATGGGTGTAGCCTTGCTGCGTGCGTGCGTAAAAACGCGTACTTAGTAAACACGGATCTGCGAATCCGGTTCTATATGATTAAGAGACAATGGGCCTGATGCAGACCTACGCTCATGTGCGTAGCATATTTACGCCGGCGTACCTAGAATACACTCCCCTCGGCACTCCCCTTGGTCATACTTAGTTTTGCCGTCTTACACCCAGCAAACCCTACCCTGACTTTTCTGATCGTAACCGCGGGCGTCCGTAAGCTCCATGCGTAGTTACGACGCTTAGCACGTGTTGTTATGAGGCTGTTACGCTCAAGGCCCATACGCTCAGAATTTCTGAGCGGTAGAGATAAGGGTTCCCCATTGTGGGCGTAAGTCACCGAAAACCCGTCCGTGCGAGGAGAGTGTCATGGGTGTTGCCTTGCCACATGCGTGCGTAAAAACGCGTACTTAGTAAACACGGATCTGCGAATCCGGTTCTATATGATTAAGAGACAATGGGCCTGATCCAGACCTACTCTCATGAATCTCTCATGTGCGTAGCATATTTACGCCGACGTACCTACAATACACTCCCCTCGGCACTCCTCTTGGTCGTACTTACTTTTGCCGTCTTACACCCAGCAAACCCTACCCTGACTTTTCTGATCGTAACCGTGAGCGTCCGTAAGCTCCATGCGTAGTTACGGCGCTTAGCACGCGTTGTTATGAGGCTGTTACGCTCAAGGCTTATATGCTCAGAATTTCTGAGCGTAACATCTGTCCCGCGCATGCGCAGTACGTACAAATAACCATTTTTACGCTTACGACCATCGTAAAATCGCACCCGAGCGTTGGTCTGGATCAGGCCCAATGCGTATAAATGATGTTTACTGAAAAATGGGTTAAAAAGCATTACTTGATTCCGACAATATAACAATCAAAAAAAACCATGTATTCACAAGACATAAATATATAAAAACATTAAAGTGCATGCAGAAAACAGGGAATGAGTCCCATACTCCCCGGAAACTGCTGAGTGCTCCCCCTGGCTTGCAGCAATGACAGACATCCTGGCTGCGATGGAGTAACAACTCCTAGGAAAACAGCAAAGAGACCTTCGGTTTGGGAGCCTCTGTATCTGGTGAACCGGAGGAATCTTGACGCGTTTCGGGGTTGGCCCTTTCTCAAAAGTAAAAAACATAGTAAAAAGTAACTAAAAAAAAAAACACATAATACACTTCACATTTATAACAACCCCCCTCCTTCCGCTGCTATAACTAAATTAAATAAATAATATCGGCGCAACAGGGCTTGCTGATGTTTGTAGTACTACAAGCACAGCATGCCCAAGGGTGCCAGGGCATGCTGGTGTTTAGAGAACTACAAGAGCCTGCATGCCCTGCCATCGAGGGCCCGCTGCGCCATATAAATGTCCCCATTAGTAAAAAAAATATACAATATTGTCAAAAAAAAAAATTACTTGAAAAATCATATAAAACCTACTTATCTGCTCTGCTGGGGTCCAGTCTTGTAAGCTTCTCATCCTCGGGGGGTCTTGGCAAAAAAAATAAACATTTTGGAATGTTGCAACTTGTGTCATGCAAGACATCCTGGCGCTAAGGATAGCTCTAATGTCATTGGGTCATATTTATACCCTTGGCCAATGTGGAAACGTTTCTGTTTACGGCTCAGACTGCGAGTTTCCAAATTAGTGCCCATTTTTTGTCACGGGCAATTCAGAGGTACGAATTTTTTAGAAAAAAAACCTCTGAATCCAGGCCACTAAATTCTGCCATTTAGAAGATTTTGGTCCGAATTCACAGTTATGTAGTTTTTGTCTTACGTACGTTGTTTTAAGAATTGAGCTACTACGCATGTGTAGTAGATTATTTACGATATCTATGTACCATTTCTGTACGTAGATTGCGTAACCCCGGCTTTAGAAAACTACGTAACTGTGAATCCAGACCTTAAGCCCCAGTGTGGTTAATTATACTTAGCGCAATTATAGGTTATAGTTTGGTACCTACTGGGCATGTATGATGATTTATTAATAAGCTTAATATAAGGTGATTGTATAAAGATAGTCCATCACATTATATATGATTAATCATTATTATCAGTTTTATCTCAGATCACCGCACTCCTGTGCCTCTCATTAGTATAATCAAAAGACACGTGAAATTATGCATGCCAGTACCTAATGAAAGAGAAAAGCCCAGCCATGACCTTCTACACCCTCCAAACTATATTATATGAAATATTATCTATTTGTTGGAATTCTGGATTAAAATATATGACTTGTGGAGAGATTATTACTTTCATAGGAGATTTGTATAGTGACTTCTTGTTTTTTTATTACACTGTTTCTTTCTTTTCACTTTCTGTATGATTTTATGATTTATTTATTTTTTAATGGTTGAAATAAAAATAAAGTTTTAC
This sequence comes from Limnodynastes dumerilii, assembly GCA_011038615.1. Classification (NCBI taxonomy): domain Eukaryota; kingdom Metazoa; phylum Chordata; class Amphibia; order Anura; family Limnodynastidae; genus Limnodynastes; species Limnodynastes dumerilii. The sequence continues at coordinate 15,560 of WWET01003817.1, read as the reverse complement.
ACATTTTTAACACAGGAATTAACAAGAGGAATGCGCTGTTCAAATGGACTCTGTTGTTCTTCTACTGCTAGATGATTATCCCTATTGGTCCAATCTAACAATGATCAGGTTGGCAATCATTCTAGTATGTGGCCAACTTTACAGTATTTAGAAATGCGGTGCTCATGTAAAAGGGGAATATATAATATTATGGAAGCCATATTGTTTGATATTTTTATAAAGGGTAATAATGTATTATTTAATGCGGTTTAATCTATGTGTTTTTACAGAGCACGGTTTCATAGCAGTTCATAGAGTTGAAGGAATAAAGGGCCTGATCCAGACCTACGCCGATGCGCTGTGCTTACTAAAGCACAACGTATCGGCGTTTACTTACCCAGAATACACATTATGGTGCTGCTCCCCCTGACACTCCCCCAGACCGGCCGTAATTACACTCTGTTACGCGGGCTGAAGGCTACCCTAAACTTCAGCCGGCGTGGAAGGAAGGGAGGGGCCATACGCTCGCACTGGAGCGTATGGCCGCCTAGCCCGCCTTCCCACCCTCATTTAACTACCTCCCCCCGCCCACCTACACTAACCTGAACGTAGGGACGCTGGAGGACATCCCTACAGACGCCCGATCCACGATCCACGCTGCTACGGACGCCCGATTTACGAAGGTCATATATGGCGGGGATAGCCATTTAAATGCCGGGACAGGGAAGCCTCGTTACGACTAGGTCTGCGGACGTACAGTTTTAAAATTTAAGGTAGCAATCTGGACATGTAAGTGTTCAAATTTACTACCGATATCGGGCAGTACAAGGGGGGGCGTGCACTCCCCGCTAAGGGTGCGTAACTACGGAACCCCACACGCACGTTCAGCATCTGGCCCATTATGATTAGTGCCCTCTATTGAGCATGAATTAGAAAAAGAATATATATTTCTACATGATCTGCAAAGTGCTACTTCATCTGATTCCATAATAACTGCTGCTCCCCAAAAAAGGTTCAGATCAGCTGATGTAGACCAATGGTCAATGTGGAAATTTAGAAACATAAATAATAAAAGTCAAAGGAGATTTATAGCTTTTCAATGGGAGAAGTGATGGTATGGAATACCACCGTATACCACCCCACTTTGAGCTCTGTGGTAGACATGTACCCAAGACCCATATATAGAGGCGGATTAGCCATAGGACTTACAGGGAATTTTCCCGGTAGGCCGGTGGCCTCTGGAGGCCAATCAGCAGCTCCTATTTTATTTGAAGAAACCTAGGATGTTGACTGTCGTGGGTGGTGGCTTCTAAAATGATGTCTGTATAGAATAGAGATCATTAGGATGTTGTATTTATTACATGGTGGTCACTAGGATTTTGTATGTATTGGGTGGTAGTCACTAGGATGCTGTATGTATTGGGTAGTGGTCACTAGGGTGCTGTATGTATTGGGTAGTGGTCACTAGGATGCTGTATGTTTTGGGTGTGGACACTTGGATGGCAGTGAACACCTGCATTACATAGAGGTCACTATAAATCTCTTTATTGGGACATGAAATACTTGTCAGTAGGCTCTATATTCTGTACTAATCCAGTTTACATATTTTTTGGACCCCACCGATAGTTGATCCCACCCAAACATGGCCTCTTTTTTTTCCAGGGCCAATTTGAGTTCCCAATCCGCCCCTGGGTACCTCCTTACAACCTTGCCCCATTGCCCTGAGTTTCACCTGACAGTGGTCCAAGTAGCACCAGTACTAGTACCACTGGCTAAGAATCCCTGTTCTAGACCAATGTTCTGTAGAGATGTAATAGAAAAACATGAATATTAAGACAAATTCTGTCATATTTTACTAAGTAAAAACACAATGATGGGTGCTTTGTTCAATATTTATTGGTGAAATAAGCCGGCATCTAACCATTGTTTCTAAAAATGTACAAATGTATCTATCAATGTTATTAACATTTACAAAATCTATAAATGTAATTCAGTTTAAATGTATGTTTAGGACATATCTCATATGTAAAGAACTGTGTACACCTCCCTTTCATTATATGTTGTATTTTATTTTACCTGTTATTCTGAGCACTAAGAGGATTTGCCTCAAGAACTTTATTTTATGGAATAATTGTGTTTATTTTATCTGCGCAGACTCTAGTCATAGAAAATGCATTATTCATCCAAATCTATACTGCTGGTATGAGGGGCCCCACATGCGCTCCTCACTATTCAATCAGTGAGATTTTCTGCCAGTAGTCTGCTGTAAATGGGATTTCCATTGTGAGACAACCATATATTAGACTACATCATTCAAGCATAACTTGATAAGTATCTGAGTATAGTAACAGACTATACCGTCTATCTGTAAAATAAAACACAGAAATGACCGTTACACATATTTGCACAAATATATGATAAGCCACCAGCCACCGTCAAGGCCTTTCTGCATATGGTGGACCTAACTCTAACAACGA
>WWET01003816.1:108071-150511 GCA_011038615.1 Limnodynastes dumerilii | reverse complement strand
ATAATAATAATAATAATAATAATAATAATAATAATAATTAATAATAAAATTATATGGTTAGTTACTGGTTAATGCAAGAGTGGTGGGTTGACTTTTTTTTTATACAAAAACAGTGACTACCAAAAGTAAGTTATAAACAGTAGTGCCTTGACACTTACAGATAGTCTCTATCCATCTTGAGTCCATTGAGTCCAAACTCTTCGGTGGGGAAACACGGAAAGGAACATTCCACACTTCCACCAATTTAATCCCAAATTCTGACATGACAGACATTGAGTGGTCACATTGAATCAGAAGTTTAACCAGGAAACCCCATCTATAAGAAATGCCTTTGTCTTGAAGGGCTATGGTAATGTGACTGAAGGTATGATGCTTATTCATAGTGGCCATGGAAAAATCTTGGAAGGGCTGGATATTTCCAAGAGTAGCAGAGTTATCCAGATAAAGACAGCACAAAGGATACAGGACCGGATTCCCAGATCTGGTGTGAGTTAGGTGCGGACAGACCCGCACCTAACTCACCTGTCCTGCCCCCATCCAGCCCCCCTTTTTAGGTAAAAATAGGTTTTATATGGGTGCTCCAACCAAGATCTAAAGGCTGCTGTATAGAGGGTTTGTACTATTTCTCCCAGTTACAACAATAATAAAGAGAAAATATACAGCACTTATATATAATTAATTTATTTCTAATTGTGTTGGTTTTAATAATAAATAGGTTTTAATAATGAGTAGGAACTTCCTTTCCTATTTAAACATTTTTATTCACAATAAAATACAATTAAAAACACAATATACTCTCCACCGATTCAATGTTGCATATTAGTTAAGTAATTGATTGAACATTAAAGCACATGTGAGATTACCAGCAGTTGTATGATGTTGGAAGGAATCCACTATTTGTAACCTGGTGTTTGCGATAGAGTTGCATGATCTTAAAACTCCCGCTTCCAGGTAGTATGGCTGGAATAAAAGTCAACAGGCAAGATATATGGGGAAAGTCTTACATTTCCTGGTGTCGCTTTGAGACACCCGATGGTCTCCTGCTCACAGGCTCCCAGCGTCTCAGTAGTCTCCGCTTCCAGTAGTGTTTAGGTTTTCACATCCCTTGTTGCCCTCCAGTAAATGGTTATAGGTATTTCTGGATTACCTCCTGAGCTCCTCAGCACTGAAACCTCTTAAGGGTGGCCAACCCAAATAGGATAAAGTGCTGGATGTCCATGCAATAAGCTGGTCACAAGTGCTGCTCCAATAGTTCATTGGGAGTGGATAAGTCTGCTGCTTATAGGGGAAAAACCTTAAAGTCCCAGATTAATCAAAGTTCTGTATGTTCAGCAGTATGATGGGTGCTGCCTTTATGTTGATAAAAAGACTCCCAAGATAAAATCTACAGTAGGATAAAATGCTGTGAGACAATATTTTAGAAATGTTAAAAACAATTTTTACTCATATATAGATAAAATTAATTTATTAACAAAAACACATAGTATGATCCACAGGAAAGATCTTGGCAACAATAATGCAACACATTGAGTCCTAATGGAATGCTCCTACCCCAGTGGATAGATGGTAATTCCGTAATGCGCCCAGCTGGGACGTCTCACACAGCCAACGATCGTGTAGACACCGCTAACAGCCTGGAGCCACCGGAGCAGAAGAGATGCAGTCAGGATACTCTGTAAACGGATCAGCTTGACATGTTTCGGGACACTGCCCTTTCTCAAAAGTATTCCGTTAAACTTGAAAGGCTGGTTAAATAATTTTCCTGCAATAAAGGGTTCTGTCCTCTCTACAGATGGTACCTATCTCTCAAACCTAGTCTGTTAACCCTATATGTCGCTATGCTGTCTGTCAAGAAAACGCAATTCAGACAATACAGGGTATATTATACATTTTTAAATGAAGATATCTGATTGGCTCTATAATACAATATAAAAACATCCTACATATTAAAAAATTAACATAATAAACGCAATTTACATAAAAGGTAATAGAATTAATCCCAACATTTAATATATAATAAATATAAACGTGTCATAAAGTGCTTATTGTGCATATGTATTTATATAATTAAATAAATGAAGTGCAAAGATGTACCATATACTCATAATGATACATTGGGTAACATGTTAAGATCTAAACGATAAAGAAGAAATGGGGTCCCTTAAAAGCGCTTTGAGGCCCAATGATGCATTGGGTAACATGTTAAGATCTAATATTAATATTAATATGATATAAAAACATAAAAAATATTACAAAAAAGACCTAATAACTACGTGCATGTATTATTAAAGTGGTACTGGTGCTAAATCTTAATTTGGAATCTTCACATGGTGATAGAACTACATATTATAGACTATGCAGATTTTTTTATACATCCACAATGTATGTGGACATTCGGTGCAATATAAATCATCAGTGCAAATGATATTAGTGAATCTATCTAACTAACTTTCTTAAAAAAATAGAATATAAAAACCATACAACTCTAATAGATATTCATGTTACACAGAGCATGGAAAAAATACAAGGTTACCTTAAAAAAAGTCTCACATAGGGACAACCCTCTATGTCATTTAAAAGGATTTTAAGTCCTTTCACCATGTGAAGATTCCTAATAAAGCTTTAGCACCAGTACCACTTTAATAATACATGCACGTAGTTATTAGGTCTTTTTTGTAATATTTTTTATGTTTTTATATCATATTAATATTAATATTAGATCTTAACATGTTACCCAATGCATCATTGGGCCTCAAAGCGCTTTTAAGGGACCCCATTTCTTCTTTATCGTTTAGATCTTAACATGTTACCCAATGTATCATTATGAGTATATGGTACATCTTTGCACTTCATTTATTTAATTATATAAATACATATGCACAATAAGCACTTTATGACACGTTTATATTTATTATATATTAAATGTTGGGATTAATTCTATTACCTTTTATGTAAATTGCGTTTATTATGTTAATTTTTTAATATGTAGGATGTTTTTATATTGTATTATAGAGCCAATCAGATATCTTCATTTAAAAATGTATAATATACCCTGTATTGTCTGAATTGCGTTTTCTTGACAGACAGCATAGCGACATATAGGGTTAACAGACTAGGTTTGAGAGATAGGTACCATCTGTAGAGAGGACAGAACCCTTTATTGCAGGAAAATTATTTAACCAGCCTTTCAAGTTTAACGGAATACTTTTGAGAAAGGGCAGTGTCCCGAAACATGTCAAGCTGATCCGTTTACAGAGTATCCTGACTGCATCTCTTCTGCTCCGGTGGCTCCAGGCTGTTAGCGGTGTCTACACGATCGTTGGCTGTGTGAGACGTCCCAGCTGGGCGCATTACGGAATTACCATCTATCCACTGGGGTAGGAGCATTCCATTAGGACTCAATGTGTTGCATTATTGTTGCCAAGATCTTTCCTGTGGATCATACTATGTGTTTTTGTTAATAAATTAATTTTATCTATATATGAGTAAAAATTGTTTTTAACATTTCTAAAATATTGTCTCACAGCATTTTATCCTACTGTAGATTTTATCTTGGGAGTCTTTTTATCAACATAAAGGCAGCACCCATCATACTGCTGAACATACAGAACTTTGATTAATCTGGGACTTTAAGGTTTTTCCCCTATAAGCAGCAGACTTATCCACTCCCAATGAACTATTGGAGCAGCACTTGTGACCAGCTTATTGCATGGACATCCAGCACTTTATCCTATTTGGGTTGGCCACCCTTAAGAGGTTTCAGTGCTGAGGAGCTCAGGAGGTAATCCAGAAATACCTATAACCATTTACTGGAGGGCAACAAGGGATGTGAAAACCTAAACACTACTGGAAGCGGAGACTACTGAGACGCTGGGAGCCTGTGAGCAGGAGACCATCGGGTGTCTCAAAGCGACACCAGGAAATGTAAGACTTTCCCCATATATCTTGCCTGTTGACTTTTATTCCAGCCATACTACCTGGAAGCGGGAGTTTTAAGATCATGCAACTCTATCGCAAACACCAGGTTACAAATAGTGGATTCCTTCCAACATCATACAACTGCTGGTAATCTCACATGTGCTTTAATGTTCAATCAATTACTTAACTAATATGCAACATTGAATCGGTGGAGAGTATATTGTGTTTTTAATTGTATTTTATTGTGAATAAAAATGTTTAAATAGGAATTCCGGTTCCTACTCATTATTAAAACCAACACAATTAGGTTTCAATTGTAAATAAGTGCTGTATACTTCTTTTTATATTGTAGTAAGGATTTAGGCCCAGATCCTGGGCTACAGCTGACAGGGCAATTACGCATGCCTGGCATGCGCACAACCTTCTTACGCTAGTGTAGTGCCCGGCGTACGTAATGTTCCCCCTTTTACGTTTGCCGTATCTCCACCATATAGGTGGAGATAGGCATGTAAATTAGGTCTCAGGGCGGGGAAAGCAGCATTACGTTAGTCGTAAATGTTAAGGTAGGAATCTGGACATGTAAGTGTTCTGATTTTTCTTTAGCGGGGAGTGCAGGGGGCGTGTACACCCCGCTATGCTGCTGGCCTTAACGACATCGGGTGTCCATAAGAAGCCCATAGGTCTGGATCCCACCCTTAATCCTTAATTGGGGGCAATAGCACAAACCCTCTATACATCTTCTGTTAGATTTTGGTGGAGAACCCATATAAAACCTTATTTGTAACATTATTCAAGCTCCACTCTTTTCTCTGTATGTTAGTTTAGGGGACAGATTAGCATGAAATAGATATTAATGCTATCTTGTAAGATTAATGCCCAAATACTTAAGATGATTGGCCTGCCACTTAAAGGTAAAAGCAGACTGGAGACAGGTTATCATAGTTTAAGGAGCTCTTAGATTCAAGCCATAGACTTGGAATAATTACATTTCAAAATAGCCAGGTCTCCAAACTGCTGAATTCATACAACTGGATGCGTAAGGACAGCCATCAGATCATATGCAAAGAGTGCTAATTTACATTCAGCTGAACCTAATCTGAGCCCTGTAATATCAGCTCATAGGAATCTTTCTAGAACCTCCAAGCAGAGTACAAAAATTAAAGGTGAAAGAGGGCACCCCTGAGGAATACCATTGCCCATATTAGGAGGAGAGGATAAAAGCCCATTATCTTGGATTCTAACCGATGGTGCATGATGTAGGGCAAGAATTTTGCAGAGGCACACAAGGTCAAGGCCCATGTGCTCCAACAACCACATTATAAACTGCCAATCAATCCTATCAGAGGCCTTCTCTATATCAATCGAAAGAAGGACTGTAGGTATGTTGATGAGAGAAGTGCAAAATATTAATTAATTTGGCAGTTGTGTTTAGCTTCAAGAACACAGATTATCTGGTCATTAAGCAGCCATGGCCACCTCAAGCTCTTGTAGGGTAAATTGTTTCCCTATTTCTTCCCTTTTGTAGCTGTGTTAATCTTATCAATAAAGTGAACTCTCTCCGAGTCCTGTGGTAAGGAGTTGGGCAAATCATACAAATTAAAGTCTCTTGAATATTTCTGCAATTTGTTCCAGGTGAAAAATCATCCCCACTAAATCCTTCATATCAGAAATAAATGAAAAAGCATGTTGAGTGCGGAAAGCTCAGAGCTTATTCCTCCATTTATTGTATTTGTAATGACACCTATGATATGCAAATTTGAGTTAGTCAATAAGTAACTTTTTAGGGCCTCTCTAGTTTTCCATAAAACAAACAGAATGGATTAATTTAAAGTTGTCTTAAGAATGGCTTCTAACTTCTCAATCTTATCTAGCAAAACTTCCATCTGGCCTTCTCTTCTTCTCTTCTCTTCTCTTCACTTAACAAGTAAACCCCGTTGTATGAATTTGCTCCAGAGGACATATTTATAAGTGTTCTATTATGTAATTTAAAAAAAACATCTGGAGTATTGTTATTGGATAAGTTCTCTTCAATAGCTTATGGGATCTGTAGCATATAGATCAGGTGTTGAAAAATAAGTTAATTTTATGTATATCTAGTGTCATATAGATTGAAGTATGGTCGGACAATGTAATGGGGCCTTTCTTAGGCATGTGAAGCATTTGGAGAAACCTGTGATTAAAAGTTTTCCCTTTTTAATTGTGATTAGTTACTACTGATGTTACCAGCAATTAAATTTATCTTTTCTTGAAGTTGGTAAAAATGATTTTAGAGAACTTTGGTAGTTTATATATACCTATGCAATAAACACACTACAGATCAGACATGATATGGCTAATGTGATGTGTGCATAGAAATACAAGGAGGTCAGAGTTGCCGTCTCTCTACCTGCAGATTCCAATCTGATTATCTTATCATTTCATCAGCAGCTGTAGGAAGAGGTATTAAGAACCTGTGTTCCCCACATGACAGATGCCATTGTAGCCCATACATATTAGCTTCACCGCACACTTTCCCTTTGCAGATTATTCTTCTCACCTGGGCTGGGGACCAATGGGGAAGCAATGCGTCAGTCTGAGATGTCTGTGCTGGCCAGGACTGGCCGCTGGTGGCAAACCGATCAAGAGGTGCAGCTGCTAGCCAATCCTGACTTGCCGCGTCACTGACTCTGCCCCATAGACACAGCATGGGGTCCCAACTTACCTATATAGAGTGTTATAGAACTATTATCCCAAACAACATATAGCGTGAGGTGTGTACAGTGTGATTCGGATGTACAGTGCTGTTTATACAGTGTGTGTGTGTGGTACGTACAAAGCTGTGTACACAGTGTGTGAGGTACGTAGGGCATTATGTATACAATGTGTGTGACATACAGTGCTGTCTATGCAGTGTGTGTGTGCGAGAGAGGTGTACAGGCTATCTAGTGTATGCATATATCAGGGTTGCTGACTTTCCCTGTATATCCGGGAAACTCCTGAAACTTAGGCAGGTCTCCCGATATCCTGGGAGAGCCGTCAAAGCTCCTGCAAGCCCCTCCAGCTATAAATTTAAATTGTAATCCCTAGCGTTACTAGGGATGTGCAGGGCTTGATGATGTAATCAAGCCCCGTCCATCCCCTGAAACGCAGGAAATTACAGGAGTGACTGACAGGGAGCGGGGCTTAATGACGCGATTTGCATAAAGCCCTGTCCCCTTGCAGAAATCAATGGCTTCCCTCTGGGTTCTCCCGGAGGGAAGCCCTAAAAAGTCGGCAACCCTGGCATATATGAGGCTGTGCACAGTGTCTATATGAAGTATGCAAGCTGGGTGTAGTGCATATAATGTGTATAGTGTATAAAGTGTCTGTGAAGGCTGTATTTAGTGTGTATAAGAGGTGTGCAGGCTATTTATAGTGTATAAAGTGTGTGTGTGTAGGCTGCGTAGAGAGTATATAGTGTATATGGGAGATGACTGTATATAGTGTATAAAGTGTGTGTGCAGGTTGTGTATAGTGTGCATATAATGTGTATAGTGTGTGTGCAGGCTGTTTATAGTGTATATAGTATGTGTGCAGCCTATATATAGTGTGTGTGCAGGATGTATATAGTGTGTATAGGCTATGTATAGTGTATATAGTGTGTGCAGGCTGTGTATAGTGTGTATAGTGTATAAAGCGTGTGTGCGGGCTGTATATAGTGTTTATAGTGTGTGTGTGCATGCTGTGTATAGTGTATAAAGTGTGTGTGTGCAGGTTGTATATAGTGTGTATAGTGTGTGTGCAGGCTGTGTATAGTGTAGAAAGTGTGTGTGTGCAGGCTGTATATAGTGAGTAGTGTGTGTATATAGTGTTTGTGAGATGTGTGCAGGGTGCAGATAGTGTATATAGTGTTTGTATGCTGAGTGCGCTTGCACCATGATATATATAATTATAGGTATAAATTGTGTAATAGTCCTTTATGAGGTCCACGCGTCCAACAATCAAATTATAGAAATATGACAATACATTGAATGGATGTTAACTGTACTTACCATAAATAGAATAGAAAGCACATAACTATATTTACCACTAAGCTAAAGTAACTACAACATACTAAGAAATAATTGGCCATTCGATCCACAATTTGTCTCTGTAGACCATCAAAACTATCTTCTGCTTAAAAATAGACTCCAAAATATGACATCGCCTAGTTAAAAGACCTGCAGCCGCTTTGATGTAACACACCATTGATTTGTGTACACTGGTAACCAAGACTACCATTCAGAAGTAATGGACCAATCAACCCATAGCACGCTCCCTCAAATTACCCCGCCTCCAGAGCCACGTGCGAGTGCTCCAAGCGAATCACAGACCCTGACGAAGCCCCGATGCGGGTGAAACGTGTAGGAAGCAAGTGAGCCTGGACACGGAGGTCTCCCTATACAGCACTCCATACGGGGACCGAAGGTACAGACCTGTCCATAGAAACAGCAAGTTTCACGAGCCGACGCGGTGGTGTGCACGCCGCCACGTCCAACGGCCGTATCGAACAGCGTCAGCAGACAGCGCAGGACGGGAAGCCCTAATCGGAGGAGCAAACCCCAGAGGCGGACGCAAGCAAGGCTCCAGCAGACACAGACAGCGGTGGATAGCAAGGTAAAGAACCCTCCACACCACCGAGCACCACATTGTGGCATTGACTGTTAGGGGCCGATTCAATAGAGCGCGATGGTGTGAAAAGATTAGTCACGAAGTGACATCGCGCATATCGCGCCTATCCATGGCCCACAACATCACGTTATTCAACTGAAAAGGAAAAAACTTTTATATCCCGCATTAAATGGTGCAGTTGCGATTCTAGAATATTCGCGTCATATGGTGCGGGGGCATACAGAGGAAGAGCTGCCATCAACCCTATCATTACGATCTGCAACAGGATGTTGATGTCCAGCATGTCTTGCACGTAACTCCTGCATGCACGACGTAAACATCCACACCCACACAGTGTCAGGGAAAGGGAAAAATCTCTATTGTCTTGTGATGTATATGGGAAAAGAAAAAGTGGACACAAAAATACAGGGTAAAAAATATTGGTTGACATATGTGTGATTGGAATATGCAAAGTGGGTGTTCTGTGTTTAAATGTGGTGTGTGATAATAATCTATAGCTGGGTAGAACAATAAATTGACACACACAAATATAGCTAGAAGAAAACCTTTAATGAGACAATAAACAGTCAAAATGATAATTGGAGACTAATACCAATAATTCTTTATTATTTTACAATAAAATATATATTGATGATTTTTTTAACATTGATTTTAATACAAATTCGCACCTCCCTTAGGTGCGAGTTAGATAACATGATGTTTCCTTTAACGATCACGACCAAGTATGCTAATTGAATAGCAAAAGATCGCGTCTATTATGATTTTAATAGGGAGATTACACTGGGCGCGATGACAACAATTTACACGCGTTAACATGCACAATTGTATGACGTGATTTTATATTGCGTCTGAAAATTTATGTTAATTACATAACATCGCGCATCTCGTTCACATCGCGCTCTATTAAATCGGCCCCTTAGTCTGCCGGACAAAATACCGGAGGATCGTTTCAGATCCACATCAGCCATCCTTCTAAGGAAAGGATCCCCTTTTCTTCTGCACAGCAACTTTCTTTTCTTTCATGTAAAAGTGCATTGCACCAACAGGACCCAGTAATACACAGAGAGATTATTTGTTGTGATCTAAATTGAACAATAAGTGGCACTATATATTGATATTGAACATTTGTCATTTGATATTTTGTGGAGTTTGTCTTCTCTATATTATTATAATTGCAATACTAACACTGTGGTAACATATGTCCAATTGTATTTTCACTATACTGTTTTTATTCTGCACATAAGGCAGCTATTCACTTACTTATATCTGACCGTTGCTGTGACAGTCAGTATATTTTTCTGCCATTAGAGAAATAAAGTCTTTTACAGTGATTCACCATCTATTATCCATTCATATATACATATGCATTTGACATGGGGTAAAACCACCATTCCCTAAATTTAATCCCACCTCATAGGAGGGATCAGGGAGAAACAGAGAGGCTTCTCCCACCCCTACCCCTTAAGGTGTTGTCCAAACACCATAGCGGCCCTTTAACCACCACCCATTACATTGTGGAGCAGCACAGGTGAGTACCAAATATACCCATTATTGCACCCTTTACTCCAGTTTAGGCAACTATTTGCAGCTCCCTGGCCAGACTCCATGTGGTTGCACCGCAGGAACCGCAGTTCCCCAGCCCTGCATAATACCCTGCATAATACCCTCTGTGACCCCCAGCCCTGCATAATACTCACTGTGACCCCAGCCCTGCAGAATACCCACCGTGACCCCAGCCACGCCTCTCTCCATGGCCATCCTCTCTGGTACTTCCACTGGCCTCTGCAGTTCTTTTCTCCACCAACGCATCTTCTTTCTTCTACATAGGTGCTTGATTGGACTCCCTGCTGTGTTTCTCAGCCTCCCGTCTGGCATATTCCAGTTACCGACTGTCCCACGCGTCGTCCTCTTCCATTCTCAGCTGCCAGACTTGACAGCAGCAAAGTAGCAATGACTTTACTGCCAGCCGGTACTTCCTGTACCTGCTCACACCTCCAGCGATGAAATCCTTCTCCGAGTAAGTTTCTCTTCTTTTTCCTTAGTCCAGCAGCATTCTCCTCCTCCACCGTTGTACTCTGCTCACCAGCGCCCCACGCCACGTCCATCCTTATGTCTTGTGCCTGGACCCGGTAATCTCCCAGCATGGCTGCAGTGTCCACTGCTGACACTCTCACACCAGTAAGGAAGTCTGGATCAACCCTGCATAATACCATCTGCGACCCCAGCATACCCCCTGCAACCCCAGCCTGCGACTGAAAGGAGAGAAACAAAGCATAGTGGTGAAGGTAGGGAGTGGGACACCCAGGCAGAAACTCTTCTGCTCCTCACCATTGGACATGCACAGTAGCGTCCCAGTAGCGGTGAGGAGCAGAATGGCTTTTATATATATATATAGATATATAGATTTTATTTCACTATGTCATAGCCATAGCACATGTATCGTTCACTTATGCTGTATCAAACAAGTTATGGGTATAAATGGTAATAATTTTTTTTTATTGGTTTAGCAAATTAAAGAATGATTTCAAAATTAACAAAAGTGACATCACTTGCGTTATTGTAAAATAAAAAAAAAATTGGTTTAACACACTTTTTTAATACACTTAGCAAAAAACAACTGTATGCGGCAGGTTTCTCAGTTTAGAAAGATATTTGATATGTGACCCACAATTGGGACTCCAAATTTTAGGACCATCTAACAGAGAAGCCTTGTGGCGGATGGCTTATCACATATCTGCAGATATCTGTAACTAATTTTCTGACTTTTATTTTAAAGATAGAAGATCATGGTTAGTTACTGGGTAATGGCTAGAGTGCCAGGCCATGTTTTGTTTTTTGCAGCAGGTTTCCACAAGATGGCATTGTACATAAACCCTCAGTTGCTAGCCCTTGTGAGGTCATTTTTATAGGCATAATAATTACTTTCTGACAGGGGCGTAACTATATATATTTATTTCACATTATTACACTTATCTTTTCTATGGTTCAGATGCCTCTGGCAATGGTACCTGGTCACTCTTCCACTCTTCTGTCCTCTATTCTCGTCTGCAAAGATGCTAACGTTGTCAGCGTCATTGAAGAGAGGAAAAACACATGCTACACACACACTCAGTGCACCTATAACACGTGCTACACACTCACTCAGTGCACCCATAAGACATGCTACACACATAGGGCCTGATCCAGAGCTACGGCGTAATCCCAGCGTAATCATTGTTGATCTGGGCTCCGGATCGTGCATCAGTTACGGAGGAAGGGGCGGGCTGCTCCGTAGTAGTTACGGGAGGTAGGCGGGGAGGGCTGGGTTAGGGCTTTACGATCATGTGGCTGCTGTAATTACACACTGTTACACTGGTTGAAGTTAGGGTAGCCTTCAGCTGGTGTAACACTGTGTAATTACGCCGGCCACAGGGGGAGTGTCGGGGGAGTGCATTAGAGCTACACTGGCCGTAAGTACGTACAACAGCACATCTGGATCAGGCCCATAGTGCACCCATAAGACATGCTACACAACACTCAGTGCACCCATAAGACATGCTACACACACTCAGTACACCCATAACACATGCTACACACACTCAGTACACCCATAACACATGCTACACACACTAAGTACACCCATAAAATGTAAAGTCCCGACGTGAAAAGCCGGAACTTTGAAATCGGCAGCCAGATGTGTCACCCAGACAGGTAAGTCTTGTTTTCCCTTTTGTTTGTTTTTAATTTATACTTTATATATGTATTAAAATGTATTTTATTAAGGAAAAAAAAAATTTAACTCTTTTTTTTAATAATTAAAATATTTTTTTTTTAATTTGCATACATATTCCAACGGTCTCCCTATATATACCCACCTTTTCCTCCTCCTAATAACAGCTATTAGGGGGAGGAAAAGAGGAGTATATGGGGACATTGCTGGATTACTTAAGCCTAACGCCAGCCTGTGTATATGTATGATATACACTGCTCAAAAAAATACACACTAAAATAACACATCCCAGATCTGAATGAATGAAATATTCTTATTAAATGCTTTGTTCTTTACATAGTTGAATGTGCTGACAACAAAATCACACAAAAATTATCAATGGAAATCAAATTTATTAACCCATGGAGGTCTGGATTTGGAGTCACCCTCAAAATTAAAGTGGAAAAACACACTACAGGCTGATCCAACTTTGATGTAATGTCCTTAAAACAAGTCAAAATGAGGCTCAGTAGTGTGTGTGGCCTCCACGTGCCTGTATGACCTCCCTACAAGAGAATTAGTTACAAGGCAAGGGGAATTTGCACAAAAAACAAACATGGCCTGGCACTCTAGCCATTACCCAGTTACTAATCATGATCTTCCATCTATAAAATAAAAGTCAGAGAATTAGTTACAAGGCAAGGGGAATTTGCACAAAAAACAAACATGGCCTGGCACTCTAGCCATTACCCAGTTACTAATCATGATCTTCCATCTATAAAATAAAAGTCAGAGAATTAGTTACAAGGCAAGGGGAATTTGCACAAAAAACAAACATGGCCTGGCACTCTAGCCATTACCCAGTTACTAATCATGATCTTCCATCTATAAAATAAAAGTCAGAGAATTAGTTACAAGGCAAGGGGAATTTGCACAAAAAACAAACATGGCCTGGCACTCTAGCCATTACCCAGTTACTAATCATGATCTTCCATCTATAAAATAAAAGTCAGAGAATTAGTTACAAGGCAAGGGGAATTTGCACAAAAAACAAACATGGCCTGGCACTCTAGCCATTACCCAGTTACTAATCATGATCTTCCATCTATAAAATAAAAGTCAGAGAATTAGTTACAAGGCAAGGGGAATTTGCACAAAAAACAAACATGGCCTGGCACTCTAGCCATTACCCAGTTACTAATCATGATCTTCCATCTATAAAATAAAAGTCAGAGAATTAGTTACAAGGCAAGGGGAATTTGCACAAAAAACAAACATGGCCTGGCACTCTAGCCATTACCCAGTTACTAATCATGATCTTCCATCTATAAAATAAAAGTCAGAGAATTAGTTACAAGGCAAGGGGAATTTGCACAAAAAACAAACATGGCCTGGCACTCTAGCCATTACCCAGTTACTAATCATGATCTTCCATCTATAAAATAAAAGTCAGAGAATTAGTTACAAGGCAAGGGGAATTTGCACAAAAAACAAACATGGCCTGGCACTCTAGCCATTACCCAGTTACTAATCATGATCTTCCATCTATAAAATAAAAGTCAGAGAATTAGTTACAAGGCAAGGGGAATTTGCACAAAAAACAAACATGGCCTGGCACTCTAGCCATTACCCAGTTACTAATCATGATCTTCCATCTATAAAATAAAAGTCAGAGAATTAGTTACAAGGCAAGGGGAATTTGCACAAAAAACAAACATGGCCTGGCACTCTAGCCATTACCCAGTTACTAATCATGATCTTCCATCTATAAAATAAAAGTCAGAGAATTAGTTACAAGGCAAGGGGAATTTGCACAAAAAACAAACATGGCCTGGCACTCTAGCCATTACCCAGTTACTAATCATGATCTTCCATCTATAAAATAAAAGTCAGAGAATTAGTTACAAGGCAAGGGGAATTTGCACAAAAAACAAACATGGCCTGGCACTCTAGCCATTACCCAGTTACTAATCATGATCTTCCATCTATAAAATAAAAGTCAGAGAATTAGTTACAAGGCAAGGGGAATTTGCACAAAAAACAAACATGGCCTGGCACTCTAGCCATTACCCAGTTACTAATCATGATCTTCCATCTATAAAATAAAAGTCAGAGAATTAGTTACAAGGCAAGGGGAATTTGCACAAAAAACAAACATGGCCTGGCACTCTAGCCATTACCCAGTTACTAATCATGATCTTCCATCTATAAAATAAAAGTCAGAGAATTAGTTACAAGGCAAGGGGAATTTGCACAAAAAACAAACATGGCCTGGCACTCTAGCCATTACCCAGTTACTAATCATGATCTTCCATCTATAAAATAAAAGTCAGAGAATTAGTTACAAGGCAAGGGGAATTTGCACAAAAAACAAACATGGCCTGGCACTCTAGCCATTACCCAGTTACTAATCATGATCTTCCATCTATAAAATAAAAGTCAGAGAATTAGTTACAAGGCAAGGGGAATTTGCACAAAAAACAAACATGGCCTGGCACTCTAGCCATTACCCAGTTACTAATCATGATCTTCCATCTATAAAATAAAAGTCAGAGAATTAGTTACAAGGCAAGGGGAATTTGCACAAAAAACAAACATGGCCTGGCACTCTAGCCATTACCCAGTTACTAATCATGATCTTCCATCTATAAAATAAAAGTCAGAGAATTAGTTACAAGGCAAGGGGAATTTGCACAAAAAACAAACATGGCCTGGCACTCTAGCCATTACCCAGTTACTAATCATGATCTTCCATCTATAAAATAAAAGTCAGAGAATTAGTTACAAGGCAAGGGGAATTTGCACAAAAAACAAACATGGCCTGGCACTCTAGCCATTACCCAGTTACTAATCATGATCTTCCATCTATAAAATAAAAGTCAGAGAATTAGTTACAAGGCAAGGGGAATTTGCACAAAAAACAAACATGGCCTGGCACTCTAGCCATTACCCAGTTACTAATCATGATCTTCCATCTATAAAATAAAAGTCAGAGAATTAGTTACAAGGCAAGGGGAATTTGCACAAAAAACAAACATGGCCTGGCACTCTAGCCATTACCCAGTTACTAATCATGATCTTCCATCTATAAAATAAAAGTCAGAGAATTAGTTACAAGGCAAGGGGAATTTGCACAAAAAACAAACATGGCCTGGCACTCTAGCCATTACCCAGTTACTAATCATGATCTTCCATCTATAAAATAAAAGTCAGAGAATTAGTTACAAGGCAAGGGGAATTTGCACAAAAAACAAACATGGCCTGGCACTCTAGCCATTACCCAGTTACTAATCATGATCTTCCATCTATAAAATAAAAGTCAGAGAATTAGTTACAAGGCAAGGGGAATTTGCACAAAAAACAAACATGGCCTGGCACTCTAGCCATTACCCAGTTACTAATCATGATCTTCCATCTATAAAATAAAAGTCAGAGAATTAGTTACAAGGCAAGGGGAATTTGCACAAAAAACAAACATGGCCTGGCACTCTAGCCATTACCCAGTTACTAATCATGATCTTCCATCTATAAAATAAAAGTCAGAGAATTAGTTACAAGGCAAGGGGAATTTGCACAAAAAACAAACATGGCCTGGCACTCTAGCCATTACCCAGTTACTAATCATGATCTTCCATCTATAAAATAAAAGTCAGAGAATTAGTTACAAGGCAAGGGGAATTTGCACAAAAAACAAACATGGCCTGGCACTCTAGCCATTACCCAGTTACTAATCATGATCTTCCATCTATAAAATAAAAGTCAGAGAATTAGTTACAAGGCAAGGGGAATTTGCACAAAAAACAAACATGGCCTGGCACTCTAGCCATTACCCAGTTACTAATCATGATCTTCCATCTATAAAATAAAAGTCAGAGAATTAGTTACAAGGCAAGGGGAATTTGCACAAAAAACAAACATGGCCTGGCACTCTAGCCATTACCCAGTTACTAATCATGATCTTCCATCTATAAAATAAAAGTCAGAGAATTAGTTACAAGGCAAGGGGAATTTGCACAAAAAACAAACATGGCCTGGCACTCTAGCCATTACCCAGTTACTAATCATGATCTTCCATCTATAAAATAAAAGTCAGAGAATTAGTTACAAGGCAAGGGGAATTTGCACAAAAAACAAACATGGCCTGGCACTCTAGCCATTACCCAGTTACTAATCATGATCTTCCATCTATAAAATAAAAGTCAGAGAATTAGTTACAAGGCAAGGGGAATTTGCACAAAAAACAAACATGGCCTGGCACTCTAGCCATTACCCAGTTACTAATCATGATCTTCCATCTATAAAATAAAAGTCAGAGAATTAGTTACAAGGCAAGGGGAATTTGCACAAAAAACAAACATGGCCTGGCACTCTAGCCATTACCCAGTTACTAATCATGATCTTCCATCTATAAAATAAAAGTCAGAGAATTAGTTACAAGGCAAGGGGAATTTGCACAAAAAACAAACATGGCCTGGCACTCTAGCCATTACCCAGTTACTAATCATGATCTTCCATCTATAAAATAAAAGTCAGAGAATTAGTTACAAGGCAAGGGGAATTTGCACAAAAAACAAACATGGCCTGGCACTCTAGCCATTACCCAGTTACTAATCATGATCTTCCATCTATAAAATAAAAGTCAGAGAATTAGTTACAAGGCAAGGGGAATTTGCACAAAAAACAAACATGGCCTGGCACTCTAGCCATTACCCAGTTACTAATCATGATCTTCCATCTATAAAATAAAAGTCAGAGAATTAGTTACAAGGCAAGGGGAATTTGCACAAAAAACAAACATGGCCTGGCACTCTAGCCATTACCCAGTTACTAATCATGATCTTCCATCTATAAAATAAAAGTCAGAGAATTAGTTACAAGGCAAGGGGAATTTGCACAAAAAACAAACATGGCCTGGCACTCTAGCCATTACCCAGTTACTAATCATGATCTTCCATCTATAAAATAAAAGTCAGAGAATTAGTTACAAGGCAAGGGGAATTTGCACAAAAAACAAACATGGCCTGGCACTCTAGCCATTACCCAGTTACTAATCATGATCTTCCATCTATAAAATAAAAGTCAGAGAATTAGTTACAAGGCAAGGGGAATTTGCACAAAAAACAAACATGGCCTGGCACTCTAGCCATTACCCAGTTACTAATCATGATCTTCCATCTATAAAATAAAAGTCAGAGAATTAGTTACAAGGCAAGGGGAATTTGCACAAAAAACAAACATGGCCTGGCACTCTAGCCATTACCCAGTTACTAATCATGATCTTCCATCTATAAAATAAAAGTCAGAGAATTAGTTACAAGGCAAGGGGAATTTGCACAAAAAACAAACATGGCCTGGCACTCTAGCCATTACCCAGTTACTAATCATGATCTTCCATCTATAAAATAAAAGTCAGAGAATTAGTTACAAGGCAAGGGGAATTTGCACAAAAAACAAACATGGCCTGGCACTCTAGCCATTACCCAGTTACTAATCATGATCTTCCATCTATAAAATAAAAGTCAGAGAATTAGTTACAAGGCAAGGGGAATTTGCACAAAAAACAAACATGGCCTGGCACTCTAGCCATTACCCAGTTACTAATCATGATCTTCCATCTATAAAATAAAAGTCAGAGAATTAGTTACAAGGCAAGGGGAATTTGCACAAAAAACAAACATGGCCTGGCACTCTAGCCATTACCCAGTTACTAATCATGATCTTCCATCTATAAAATAAAAGTCAGAGAATTAGTTACAAGGCAAGGGGAATTTGCACAAAAAACAAACATGGCCTGGCACTCTAGCCATTACCCAGTTACTAATCATGATCTTCCATCTATAAAATAAAAGTCAGAGAATTAGTTACAAGGCAAGGGGAATTTGCACAAAAAACAAACATGGCCTGGCACTCTAGCCATTACCCAGTTACTAATCATGATCTTCCATCTATAAAATAAAAGTCAGAGAATTAGTTACAAGGCAAGGGGAATTTGCACAAAAAACAAACATGGCCTGGCACTCTAGCCATTACCCAGTTACTAATCATGATCTTCCATCTATAAAATAAAAGTCAGAGAATTAGTTACAAGGCAAGGGGAATTTGCACAAAAAACAAACATGGCCTGGCACTCTAGCCATTACCCAGTTACTAATCATGATCTTCCATCTATAAAATAAAAGTCAGAGAATTAGTTACAAGGCAAGGGGAATTTGCACAAAAAACAAACATGGCCTGGCACTCTAGCCATTACCCAGTTACTAATCATGATCTTCCATCTATAAAATAAAAGTCAGAGAATTAGTTACAAGGCAAGGGGAATTTGCACAAAAAACAAACATGGCCTGGCACTCTAGCCATTACCCAGTTACTAATCATGATCTTCCATCTATAAAATAAATGTGTGTGTTTATAGCTATATATCTACACAAATATATATTTATTTATGGGTACAGTATATATCTACACATAACATGCCTCATGCATGCATTACACTCACACACAACACAATTTGTTCACCTCACACATCCATGCATAACACTCAGACACAACACATCTTTTACACATTAAACTTACACACACACAAAAACACAATTACTTCAGCAGAGCTGTGCTGCATGCCGAGGTGAACTTATTGCAGGAAGTGGGGGGCTGTCCATAGCAGCAAAAGCCAATCAGGGAGTAGCACAAGGATTCAGCTACTCCCTGATTGGTTGATTGTCAGTACCAGGAAGAAGGCTGTAGAAAATCTAATGTGCTGAGCTTTGAGCAATGTAAAGCAGAGAGAATATTTTCTGCTATTCAGTACTGGCTCTTTCCAGCAGCGCTGAGTACTGACCCATCACTCCAGCGGCCCATCTGGCATTTGCCTGAAATTCCAGATGGCCAGTCCGGCCCTGCATGTAGCTACATGTCAGGGGATTGCTCAGGGAAGGTAATCATTTTCTTTTATGGTAGGATCGCCATCCTCTGATGGAGATGCTTTTGTGAAATAGACTCTCTTCTTCTTGTTAACTATAGCAAACCTGATTTTTCACATACAAAACTTACTCCAGTGCTGGGGTTTTATTAATTGGACAAAATAGGTTGCAACCTGAAATATGAGAAAATAGAGATGCACCCCTAAATACTTTTAAATAATGAATTGATGGAATTTGAGTAATTTATTTGCATGTACCTTATTTGTAGGTTGCATCCCTTTTTTGCCATTACAATAAATGTAGAGAATATTTGTTTATAGGACCTCCAATTAGTTTACATTAACCCACTATCATATAGCATCACACCTGAGCCTACTCCTACTACAAATAACAACACCATCAGGGGTAACCCAAACAGTTTAAACAACTTCTGATACAATGATGGATCCAAGTCTGTTTCTGTTCCCATTGGGTGTAGGTTACTGCCTCGAATGGTCCTTTTTCGATAGGGCTATTTTCTACCAGCCAACATCAAAGTGCCTGGAAAATTGATTGCTTGTGCTCCATTGAGGAGAAGCAATTGATGATTCCCAGGTCGAAGATACAGCGACAAATGGTAAGTATCCCTTTTCCTAATACTTACCCTAACCCTCCCCTTACATTACCCTAACCCTCATCTCCCCGCAGCTGGACCCTAACCCTCTCCTCATCACAGCTTGACCCTAGAACTCCCTTCCTCACAGCCTAACCCTAAGACTTCCCATCCCGCAGCTTAACCCTAAGACTTCCTTCCCCGCATCCTAACCCTAAAACTCCATTCCCTGCAGCTTGACCCTAAGATAGGAGTCCCTTCTCTCCTCAATAAGTGTATTATAGGGGTCCCTCTGAACCTTGGGACCCATCACAGCTGTCCCCCTTGCCCCCCCTGTCACCAGGCCTGCCTGAATATATCTTCTGCTATATCCTGCTCAGGCGTTTGTGAAAATATGTTCTTAAAATAATGTACATTTTGTATTGGGCTTTCAAAATATCTTAATCCGCATTTTCCTCTGCAATCAACAAAAATATATCAGATGGAGAGGAAGAAATTAAATGTTTTATTTTGAAGGCTGAGCGTCTTAACAAACAAACTGCAGACTGCATAAACAGACGCATAAACATGGATCTCTTTAAGAACTTGTGAGTTAGAGCTTTAGAAATCTATAATACAATAAGAAAACATATATTTACAGAATCACATTTCATTTAAATAACAAGATTTGACCTTGTGCATCTATAAAGTATATTTAAATATTATTGATCTTACATGACTGAAGTTACATATTTTCATTGCACACCTTGCAAATAACCCCAGTTAATATTTAAAGGTCAGGAGCATTGTTCTATCTGGCAAACACATACATAGTAAAATTATATGAAATCTGAATAGTCACCTTTTGAGAATAACTAATGGATTATTTGGCATTATTTGGCATCATGATTGCAAGATGACAATTTCTCTGATGGACTGGACTGTCAGAAGCTATATATAGGGGACCATTAGTGACACAGATGGCATTTGAAATACGGAGCCATTTACCTCCCTGCTCTTGCAATGATGCCACAGGAAGAAGGCTCCGGATGATATCCAGCAAGGCATCAGAAGACAGAAGACTGCGGAACCATACATTTAGCATGCTAAGTGTTAATGGCCCTGAGGATGCTGTGATAAATTCATGCCTGTTCTATAAGTTAACAAACACATGCCCGATCTATAAGTATAACAAACACATGCCCGATCCAGGGGGGGTTTGGGCAAAAAATACCCCTTCTGAGACCTCGCTACACATGTCCTGCAAGCAGGACGTCCCAGCATTAATGACAGTTCTACTGTCATTGGGGCATATTTATAACCTTGCCCAGCAGTTAATTGCTTGCTGCCGAAGCCAGTTTTATAGCCTCACTCATTAATAGCTGACCAATTGCCAGCGATTTGTGTAAAGTCGTCTGTGAGAAGCAACTCTTTTTATCTCAGATGATTTTGGCCCTATTTAACAGCGATTTTGAAACACTTGCCTTTGTAAATCCAGTGATTCCTTTGTATTTAATGGCGATTTTGAACTCCTGCAATTTTTTTTTTCTACGGCGATTTTGAGAAACCATAATCTCTGGCGATTTTGCCCTGACTTTTCAGTAGTAAATACATCGGATTTAAATCACCGGTAAATACTAGTAAACTGGCGATTTTGAAAAATCATTATTATTATTATTAGTATTATTATTATTATTATAGTGAATGCAGTGTTAAATTCCTACAATAAATGTAGTTTGATGTTTAACTTCTCTAGGAAAGGAAATATTACTTTAATTGGACCAGCAGTAACTGCTGAAGAGGTGCAGCTCCAAGGTTTGGAAGAAGGATGAAAAAACATTTATTATATATTACTATTATATATTTTACATGGAATTTCTTTTTAGTAACACATAAGTTAATAAAAATTCTAAATTACCTGGGAGCACAACAATTTAGGACTATTTCATATATGTTGAAATTTATTTTCTATTTTTAAATTATTTGAAAGACATTTAACAAGTTATGTTCTATTATGACAGTACAAAGAACTCTGTGGGCCAGATTTACTAAGCTGTCGGATTTTAAAAGTGGAGATGTTGCCCATAGCAACCGATTAGATTGTAGCTGACATTCTCTAGTATGTAATAGGAAAGTGAGAGCTAGAATCTAGTTGGTTGCTATGGAGGCAACATCTCCACTTTTCCAAACCCGCAGCTTAGTAAATCTGGCCCTGTATCTACAACATCACCCTTTAATAGATACTATCATATAAAGTATAGAGAATAATACTGAATAATCAGGAACTGATAAACATCTTATTATTTTATTTAAAATTAAGGAAGTTTAAGGAAGAAGCATTGAGTAGAGGTATTTCTGCCAACCAAATGGCAACTGAATCAGTGGTTCTCAAACTGATGCTTTTATATCCTTGCCAATCATAATCTGATAAGAGGATTTTGGTACTTACTGATAAATCTGTTTATCTTAGTCCATCTCTGGGGCACTGGTGTTGGGAGGGGCACGGCTAGGTTATAAATATAACCTGACAGAACATTACCCAGCTGGACTAAAGTAAAGCAGGAAATTTACCATCGCTGCTTTAGGCTGCCTATTGTATTGATGGCTGTTCCCGCAATCCCCTTTAATATACCCAGTGCAATATTTGTGCTGTATATTGCAGTGGAACCCGTGTTCACCCCCGATATTGTACCACTGGGCCTATATATCTTGCAATCCTTTGTCTTCCAAGTACTTCCAGCTAATGTGCAAATTCTACATCAAACCCTCTATTTAATCATACACCATGCAAGCAAACCAACCTCCTGGGTCCCAACACAGAATACCCAAACCTTTGAATTTGTGACAGTTTGCACTGGCCACACTTTAGCATTTCAAGCAAACCCTCAGATACCAGTATGAACCAACCCCCCAGGAACATCATCAAGGTGGAATTTGGACATTCTACACTTACCCTCTGATGAAATCGCAGTAGTGTGATGAAACGCGTAAGGTCTTCCTAAATTACCGCTTTTTAATCCTTGGAGAAAATCCTGCTATTGCTTGGACTTGAGAGCTATCTGCATCCATTCACGAGATTTTCAACTTGGATTCAGCTTGTGCTCCGTTCTTCATATCCATTTCACGGCTGAATTTGCTTGATTCACTTTGTTGTATATCCAGAGAGGACCCACTGGTGATTGTGTCTGTCTGCAGAACCTGTCGGTCTGAGGCCGTCTGCTGGTCCATTAACAACTGTCACTGCGGTGTCCCCCATTCCATCTACACACCTAACAGCAAGTATTAGTATTTCAACCAAAGTCTAAAGCAACACCATCTTTTTAACTCCTGTCCTTATCCCCTGGACGGGGTGTGCTCCGCTTATACACTCCATTCACGGCTGAGCCTGTCTGTAATATAGCGCTGCTATTGTTGGCCGCAATCAGAGTGGACCCACCAGTGATTGTGTGCGGATGGACCTGTCCACATAACCTATCTGCTGGTTCTCGTACTTTCTTCCCTGCGGTGTCCCTGTATCCATCTACACGTCCAACAGCGCTACCAGCATTTCAGGTAATCATACCTTGTTTTCACCTTGAACGAACTGTTCCAATTATCAAGTTTGCACTGGACTTACAATTGTCCCTATTGTTAATATGGAACACAGCATAAAATTGTTAATTATTCTGGTTACTTAAGAACAACCACTGTGAGCATGGATCACCTCAGATCTATATTAACATCTACCATCATTAATGATTATAAGCTGAATTACACAGAACATTTCATCTATTGATTATAGCCTTCTCACATTTGCAGCTCTCGCCCTATGTCCCATCATTTGGGCTTTAACCTTTTCAATAGCTAAACCACCATCTCCATTAATCATATATGCGGTATTTTATTGTGTTATTTTAACTATTCAATGTTGTATTCAAATTGATTGTGTTTCCTATTGATCTCAAGGAGTCATTCACCTCTTTTTTTTTTATTGAATTGTGTTTTGAGGTTGGCAGCCTATTTGTAGCTGTATTTTTTTTTTTGTACATGCGAGTGTACGATTAAATTATATTTTTCCTTTTGTTTATATCAAGGTTGAATCTGCCTACTACAGCTAAATATGACAAAGACCCTAAGTCCTGTCGAGGGTTTCTTGATGCATCATCTCGATTTCAACCTTAAAATTTTCCCACTGAGAGAAAAGTTGCTTAATTACTATTAATTTATTTTCTCTCTGGACAAGCTCTGGCATGAGCCTCTCCCTTGTGGGAAAGATTGGACATTATGTTAACATCAGCAAATTATTTTCTACCTTTTGAAAGATATTCCATGAACCTTGGAGAACAGTGTCCACTGCTTCAGATATCCTACGCCACCAACAAGGTACCCAAACTGTGGGACAGTATGCCATTTGGTTTCAAACTTTACTTACATAAGTGGCCTGGAATAAGGAGGCTTTAATCACAACATTTTGCCAAGGGTTGTCTGAACAGATTAAAGATGAACTTGCTACTAGAGAAATACCAACTACTCTGGACAGGCTTATATCTACATGCAATAATTTAGATTTGTAGCTACATGAAAGGGCTTTAGAAAGAAGAAGACTTGATAATCCAAAGTCCAGTGTTACTCTTCACTGGGTCTGTTCAATTACTACTCCTGAACAACCAATGCAATTGGGAAGATCTCGTCAAACTCCACAAGAGTGTGAACAATGTTTTAAATACCGTCTTTATTTATATTGTGCTGATTCTAGTAATGTGCTGTGAAAATGTCCAATGGTTAGGAAATAGCTGCTCCTAAATAGCGAAGAGGGGGTAGTATACCACCAATCATCATCCTCCAAGGACTGTATAATCTCAATCACCATTAAAAACCCCCAAAGATTTTAAAAAAATATCACACTAGCTAAAGACTTAGCCACTCCTCTAACTACCGTTCCTTCAAAAGTTTTCCTCAGTGTAGTAAATGGAAGTCATATTGCTGGAGAGACATTAATCTTTAGGAGCTGTTCACTCTGAATCTAGGGGCCAGATTTTCAAAGCTGCGGGAATGGAAAATTAGAGATGTTGCCCCTAGCAACCAATCAGAGTCTAGCTCTCACTTTCCTATTACATACTAGAAAATGTCAGCTACAATCTGATTGGTTGCTATGGGCAACATCTCCACTTTTCCATTCCTGCAGCATAGTAAATCTGGCCTTATATCTCTATTCATCATTCCCAAGACAACCTATCCTATTGTTTAAGGTCCACAGGCTGGATCCAGACTTAAGAAAGAGCTTGAAATTAAGAGAAGATGGTTATACCTGGGCAAAACTATGTTGATTTCAGGAGGAGTCAAGTTAATTGTATTCTTTGCATGCAGGGATATATCTTTTTTCTTTTCAAAATCTGTTTATTTCGTGTTATATTGTCATGCACAACATCAGTACAGTAATAAAAATATGACAGTGTACATACATTTACAATGAGTCAAGAAATACAAACGTCTTATTTAAATCGACAATGTAAGATTGATAACACATATGACACCATCCAGCAAATATACATGGGACGGATGCTAAGTACAATATGAAATAAGCAATAACAGTGTGATAGACAAAATGTGGGGAAAAACAACACAAATAAAAAGGGGACAGGGAAATAGGTAAAGGTTACGCCATGTCCACAGATCAACATCTTGATATAACCTTAATCTTGTACTCAGGAGATGGATACATCTTCGCAGCTCGGCTCATCCCATTGTTAATCGTTAGACCTCATCCGATCGTTATAAGATCGTTATGATCCTATGTCTATCTACATCTATGCATACACCCCAATCTCTCAAACCCCCAGCTATCTATACAAATACCATGTGGTATTTTCGAATAGTTGGAGGATATGCGTTTGCGTAGGAGTGTCCAGCTGCTCAATATATGGGCCCCATTTTCTATAGAACCTTTCCACTCCTTTTACAATGTCTGGCAGGGCCGCACGTCTATCAAAGTATATAATCCGCAGCAGAGAGCTCTTCACCGTATCTAGGAATGGGGGTATGTGGGAGGTCCATTGCTCGAGAATCGCTTTCTTTGCTAAGGTGACCAATACAGTTAAGGCAGGAGTTAGTTCTTTTTTTCAAGAATTAAGGTTCCAGCAGTCAAATTGTGCAGTTAACATGGCCATGGGGTTGGGAGCTATCTGTAGATGGAACGTGCGGTTAATAAATTGCGCTACTTTGTTCCAGAACCTTGCGATTTTCCGACAACTCCAAAAATTGTGGAAGAAAGTAGCTTGAGGCATTTTACATTTTAGGCATTCCCCCGTATCTGAGGGCACTATATGGCTCCTTTGGATAGGGGCCATGTACATTCTGTGTATCGTTTTCAAATGGACTTCTTGCAATTGAGCTGCTCCTAGTGATTTCATGACACCGACATGGTGCAATGTTAAGCTCTCCAACCCATCATGGGATATCTCTATTCCATCTGTTAACTGTCATTGCCCACAATTTAGTCGAGGAGTGTTTTAACAAATCTGCTTGGAGAAATTTAGTCCTATATGTGTTCGTTTTTAGGAAATGTAAGAGTGTCATCAATTCATCCGAGGTTTGTGTATCTGTAAAGGCTAGTGGTTGGGATTGGGCGAAATGACGAGTCTGAAGGTACATATAAAAATGTGTATGAGATAGGGAGTACTTGTCCTTCAAAGTTTGAAAGGTTCTTAATGTGCCTCCTGGATCAAATATGTCTCTAATGGACATGATACCCTTATGTTTCCATTGAAGGAATATTGCATTCTCAAGGCTAGGGGTGAAGACCGGGTTCCCCCAGGTAGGGGCATATAGAGAACTGGTCAAGTTTCTCTTGTAGGATGAGTTTATTTTAACCCAGGCCAGGTAAGTGTCTTTAAATAAAATATTGGACAGTATAGGCTGGGGGATGAGTCTATGGGGGGTTGTTAATAGGGCCGCTGGAGAGTACGGATGAAATAGAGCCTCCTCCAGATCCCGGTTTGTATAAATCTCTCTTTGTAACATCCAGTCTGCTATATAGCGAAAAGCAACTGCGTAGGTAAAAGAAGTGACATCTGGGATATTGAGACCACCTTGATCACGAGGCAATTTTAATTTAGCTAAACGGACTTTCGGCTTTTTGCCATTCCATAAGAATTTAGAAAATATATTATCACACAATACTTTATCAGCTTGGGTAAGTGATAATGGCAGCATCTGTATTTTATAAGATAATTTGGGAAAGACTATAGATTTAAGAACAGCTGCTCGACCTAGTAAGGATAAAGGCAGGAGTTCCCAGTTCTCAAGTTTCTGACTGATATCTTTAAGTACAGGAGTGTAGTTAAGGTGATATAACGAAGTTAAGGATGGGGAGATCTGGATTCCCAGATAACAAAGTCTATGTAGCGATAGCCTAAATTTAGAGGCAATTGGAGGTAAGTGGTGGATTTGGTCTGCCACAGTAAGGGGCATGATTTCTGACTTTTGAAAGTTAACCTTATAGCCCGCAAATGACCCAAATTGCGTAATCTTTGTCACTATAGCCGGGAGGGAAGAAACAGGGCTGGAGACGAACAGGAGCATGTCGTCGGCAAACAATGCCAACTTCACCTCCCGCCCGCCCACCTCGATCCCACTAAACTCTCTCATGTTCCTCAGAGCTATTGCCAAAGACTCCAACCCGAGAGCAAAGAGGAGAGGGGATAATGGACATCCCTGGCGTGTCCCACGTTCTATGAAGAAAGGTGTGGATAAGTACCCATTAATCGCTAATTGAGTGGATTGAGTGGACGGGGAAGTATACAGTGTGGAAAGAAGCAAAATAAATTCCCTTGAGAACCCAAATCTAGAGAGACTCTCAAACAGGTGATCCCAGGTCACCAGGTCAAAAGCCTTCTCGGCATCAAGTGATATCAACAGGTTAGGGGGTAAAGGTCTGCCTATGGCAACCGCATCAGACTGTTTTTGAGCTAGATCCTGCATGACCGATAGCACTTTCCGGAGGTTGGACACAGAATGCCTGCCCCAAATGAAACCTGTCTGATCCCTATTAATTATTGAAGGTAAAATCAATTTAACCCTTTCCGCGATTATCTTAGTAAACAATTTATAATCAGAGTTGAGGAGGGAAATAGGTCGATAGGAACCTGGTAACTCTGGGTCTCGACCTGGCTTTAGGATCACCTTAATGACAGCAGAATTGAAATATAATGGGATTGTAAGATGTTCTTTAATATTGTTAAAAAGTTGTTGCAGTGGTTCTTTGATTTCATTCTGCAAAATTTAAAAAAATTCCCCGGTGAATCCGTCTGGACCCGGGGCTTTAAATGGTTTTAGGCCTTTAATTGCCTTTTCAACTTCCTGGATAGAGATAGGGGCTAAAAGGGCAGCAATTTGTTGTTGGTTTAAGCGAGGGGTATTCCAGAATTGTTCTTTCTCTATAATGTTAATGGGGTCTTGGGCATATAATTGACTATAAAATTCTCTAAAAGTATTAGCAATATCTATCCCTTTATACATTTTAGTACCATCTCCTTTCCGCACTGTGCAGATAAAAGAGGGGCCTCTGGTGCTCGTCAACAAGTTAGACAGGAGGTGTCCCGATTTATTGCCATGTTTGTAAAACTGATAGGAGTAGTTACGGGAGCGACGGTCTCCTATGTCTTTAATAATATTGTTAAAATATGCCTGTGCCTCGCGATATTTAGCTCTATTATGTCTGCTAGGAGATGCCACAAATTTCTGATATGATTTAGTCACCGCAAGCTGCGCTTCAATGTAGTTTTTAGTATAGGTTTTATTAAATTTTTTAACATAGAAAATTAGTTCTCCTCTAAGTACAGATTTCGCTGTCTGCCAATATAGTGATGGGTCATTCTTATGTTCTGCATTAAACGTAGAAAACGTAGCCCAAGATGCTTTTAGCATATTTCTAAACTTAAGGGAATTCTCTAAGTAGGCGGGGAAGCGCCAGGGTCTATAAGTGCCGCTATCAATATTAGTGGCCAAGGATATCCATGTCAACGCATGGTCGGACAGACCTATAGGTTCAATAGCTGCTTCAACTACCCTTGTGATAGCCGACTCGGAGAGGAGGACATAATCCAGCCTCAACAGTGTCCCATGAGTTGCCGACAAACAGGTGTACGCTTGTTCAGTAGGGTGACGTAGTCTCCAAACATCACACAGTTGTAACTGTCTGAGAAAAGTGTTGATATTTAATTTTGGAAACCTGGTTCTCGGACGGCTGTTTTGTCTATCTATATGTTAAAATCTCCCCCAAGTATGATCTGTTGATCATTAAAGGTTATTAATTTTGCCAAAATTTGTTGATAGAAAAGTGGATTATATACGTTAGGGCCAAACAAATTGCATATTACATAGCGGGAGTGATTAATGGAAACATCCGTTAGAGTATACCTCCCCTCTGTGTCTGAATAGTTAGATCGTAGCTCCAAATTAAATTGTTTTTGAACTAGTACCACCACCCCCCTAGCCTTAGAGTTAAATGAAGATGACGCCAGAACTCTGTATCCCAGTGTATTAAGTTTAAATATCTCCATGTCTCTAAGATGTGTTTCCTGGAGCATCGCAACATCTATTTTAAGCTTTTTGAGGTAGGTAAAAATCTTTTTTCGTTTTACCGGGGTTTGGATACCACCCACGTTCCAGGAACAGACCTTAATCACAGACATTTGTAATCATAGGGCAGAATATATAAGACACCAAAAATTGTTACGTTTCTAAGTAAATAAAATGTATACCTCTCTCTAAAAATAGTAGGCGTAGTAGGTAACCTGCTAAGGAACAGCCGAGCTGACTCACAGCGATGTTGTTCATATCCAAGTATATGGCGTACCTAAAGTCGTAGACATGGGCGGGGAAAAAAGGAAAGAAAGAAAAAGGGAGTGGGGGGGAACAACAGTACAACATAATACAGGAACTTCCACTGGGGTAAAACCTCACAGTACGGCATACGGGCCCGAGGTGGCTTCCGGGGCAGTACATCATCAAGTAACAGCCAATAACCATAAATGCCTCCTCAACAGCCGCGGCATGTTAGATGATCTCTTATGATTGAAAAAAATATATAATTAAACAGCTATGACATATATCTAAATGCGAGCAATAACTACACCAACTTAATGCAACCCATCAAGCTAATTTAAAATTCAATTCACTCCATTTCCTCTCTTGTTATTTCTGTTCCTTATTGCTTTTTTTTTGTTGTTGTTTTTTTGTGTTGTTTTTTGTTTTTTGTTCGATACTGGTGATTAGCATTCCTCTGACACCCTAGAATTTTTACAATGTCTAATACGCCTTTCAATCAACTCTTCCCTCTTATCTCCCACTTAATTTCCTCATTCCTCTCCCTTTAATGCAACCCATCAAGCTAATTTAAAATTCAATTCACTCCATTTCCTCTCTTGTTATTTCTGTTCCTCATAATTTTTTTTTGTTTTTTTTGTTCGATACCGGTGATCAGCATTCCTCCGACACCCTAAAATTTTTACAATGTCTAATACGCCTGTCAATCAACTCTTCCCTCTTATCTCCTACCTAATTTCCTTATTCCTTTCCCTTTATTTATTTTTTTATTTTATTTTTGCTCCCCCTGCCTGTGGATAAAACAGCCAGGGATTAAACCTCGGATCTAACCTTACATATAAGGGTAAACTAAACACAAAGTTCAGGGTAGAGGTAGAAGTTCTTACGGCCATAGGAGGAACAGTAGCAGATAGAACGCATTCAACAGGGTCACGTTAGAGTTCTCAGTAGGGAGCAGATGGCGACGTATTGCAATGATACAAGCGTCATGGGGCACCGAACACAGATCATACGAGGAACTTCTGTTTCATGGGGCATTCATGGAAGTGTCTTCTATGGCAGCCTGGGCTTTCGTTTCTTCTTGCAGATAGGCCTGAGCATCTTCCGCTGTCATAAAATCGGTAAAAGAATTGCCCTGAAAAAGCCGCAGACGTGCTGGGTACATTAAGGCGAATTTTCGACCCTGTTGAACCAGGCTGGAGCAAATTTTGGTAAATTCCTTGCGGGCCCTCGTGACTTCCGCCGAATAGTCCTGAAACAGGCGCAGACGTTTACCTTCCCACATCAAGACGTCGATTTTCTTAGAGGCTACCTAGAGTACCTCTTTATGGGCAAAGTTCAAGCAGCGAAATATCACAACTCTCGGTCTGGCTTGCGAATCTGTACGGGGTTGACCTAATCGGTGAGCCCGTTCTATGGCGAGCATTGCACACTCTGTCTGGATGGCTAGCAGGGTAGGCAAAGTAATAGTTAAAAAATTTATAAGAGCTGGTCCTTTCAGGGACTCCGGGAGCCCCACTATGAGGAGGTTGTTTCTCCTAGAACGATTTTCCAGATCGTCCAGCTTGTTACATACTTGATGTTGAGATGTTTGCAGGGAGGCTGTTGTAGATTTGAGGAGTTGAACATCTTGAAATGAGTCCCCTGCTATTTGTTCAGTGGATGCCAATCTATGAGAGAGCTGTGCAACTTGGCCTTTTATCTCTTGTAGAGTTTGATTGAAGGAGTCAGCCTGCGCTTGTAATAGAGGGGCCATCGTTTGCTGTATGGCTTTTACAACATCTTCATAGGTGACTGGTAAGCTGGGTGTTGTATGTAGCTCTGTGTGTGAGGAGGCTGATACAGAGGGGAGAGCACGAGGAGATGAGGTGCGTTCAGCAGTTTCACTCCCGGCGGCCATATTGGGAGAAGCAGTCTGCTTCTCTGAGCGGGCTTTTGGAAACTTGGACGGCATTACCGGCAGGAAATGCCGCTTCATGAAGGTCAGGGGCGAGAGGGGAGCAGATGTGGTGAGCTACAGCTCAGATATTTAGCGGGCTTGCTGTTATTTAAAGTGTAAACGCTGCAGCTGTGACGGAGTTCTAAGCAGCTGTGTCTTCACCGCATCGCAGCCGGAACCGGAAGCCCCAGGGATATATCTTAAAAAATTTTACTGCGCAGAGATACTGACCAGCTTTACTATTACACTGTTATTTAGACTTGGGATAGAAAACATAACCTCTCAACTCTGATACTGTTTGCAACAGATGAAATATGACTCCCCTTCAATCGACATGGTTTAGCCCAGGGGTAACTTTCTTCTCTTAGTGTCTGATTCACACTTAATAAGCTTCTGCTTTCTAAGTGTGTATCTGGAGGAAATGACCTACTGCGCATGTGTAGTAGGTCATTTACGCAGATTGGTACATAGATAGCATAGGTGTGGTCTTTAAAGACCGCGCGCAGGGATTTATGTCCATAGAGGTGACGTTATGCTGCCTCAGGGCATTTTTAGAAAGAAGTGGGAGGGAGGAGGTATTTAGATTAGCTGGGGAGGGGGGGAGGCAGGGAGGTGCATTGCACGGAGATATAAGGTAGCCCTATGGCACTCATAAGTGCCATTAGGTATCTAAAAACGGGGGGGGGGGGAGGCAGTTTAGGGGCTGGAAGAGTGAATTAGGTGCAGATCTGCGGATCAGATCCTTAATTTCAAGCAGACAAACCACAGACAAAAAACATAAAAGTGATATAAAGAATACTGAAAATGTGTTTAAACTATCCACAAGAATTTTAAGTGAAAAAGAAAGGGCTTTGTTGTCAAGAGGTCTAAAGTTTGCACCATCTAGCAAACCAAATATGTTCAACTTCTTTGTAGATTTAAATAAATTTAAGAGAGGAATTTGCAGAAAAAACACTTCATCCTATAGGAGCAAAAAACCGATAGAGGTGATGCCCCTAATCTATTTAACACCACTCAGGAAAAAGATGCCCTGGCAAATCTTCTTGAGCTGCAGGAGAGTGGAATCACTGTCTCCATTGAGGCACCTACCAATAAGTGTAAGAAAAAAATCAGATTTCTACCCTACGCAGCACAAGAAAGATTTTGTAGAAACTTTCTATCAGGCAACACTGAATGATTTTAGAGATCTATGTATGAAGGCAGATAGCAAACCGTTAAAAGATAACCTTGGTAAAGATGAATGATCAGCCATAAAATCCTTATTGGAAGATAAGTAAATTATCGTAAGATCGGCGGACAAGGGAGGCGGTATCGTTGTCCTGAACAGAGCAGATTACATTAAAGAAGCTAATAGGCAGCTCCATAATACCCAATTCTATGAAGTCCTTAAAAACAATGCTACTGCAGACTATCAAAAGAAATACGATAGTCTTATAACCGCAGCAAAGAATTCGGGTTTGATCTTTAAGGAAACATTTGACTTCTTGTGCTGTAAATTCCCGGTAGCACCAACACATTATTTTCTCCCCAAAATTCATAAATCACTTTCTTCACCCCCTGGTCGCCAATTATTTCTGGTGTTAGTTCACTTACGTCTAATTTATCTCACTTTGATGTTTGTTTTCTTCAGCCTATGGTGACCCCACTTAAATCCTATATTAAGGACACTAAAGCATTTCTACAGAATATCCTTACTGTCGAGTGGAAGGAGGGATACAGGCTTCTCGCATGTGATGTGGAAACCCTGTTTACCAATATCCCTCATGATGGAGGGATTTCTGCAATACAACATCACCTTTCCCATTCATCATCACTTTCCTCACAGTTTCAACAGTTTCTTTTAGATGGCATTCACCTCATACTACATCACAACTATTTTCTATTTGAGGGCATTGCTATAGGCAATGGCTCAGTATGGCCAGGTTCGCTCAAGTTATGCCAACCTCTATATGGGCCTCCTTGAGGAAGAACTAATTTGGGGGGCCCCTTCGGAGCGAATCTGGTTTACTTTGGCCATTACATTGATGACCTGTTTTTCATTTGGCACGGTGATGAGGGGTCTATCAATTCTTTTATTCATCACTTAAACCACAATAGCTACAATTTAAAATTTACTCACCAACACAGCGACACTACAATTAACCTTCTAGATATCACCGTTACAGTTGCCAGAAATTTGCTGCATACTAAAACATTTCAGAAGGATGTTAATACAAACCATTTCCTTCAATATGGGAGCCTCCACAAAAGGAGCTGGCTCAACGGAATTCCCAAAAGCCAGTTCAATCGATTATGCCATAACTGCTCTGATCTGGAAACATACCGACTCCAAAGTAATAGAATTTCCTTTCCCAGGGCTATCCGCTTTCAGTTATAGATGGAGCAATGAACGAGGCCACACTTAAAGATAAAAATAATTTAATTTTTGCCAATAATTGCCAATAATTTTCCAAAGGAGAACAAAAATGAGGAATTTGAGAACTGCTTCCACATTAGATTTGGTGAGCACAGTAGGAATGTTGTAAAAAATAACAGATTGCATTCTCTATCCAGGTATGTTAATGTGGAACATGGGGGAAGGACAGAAGTTCTTACTATAAGAGGTATAGAAATAATGCAAAAGACGGAGAGAGGAGGCAATCAATTCACCAGACTATGCCAAAGAGAGGCTTTTTGGATTTTTAGACTAAATACTATGACACCACACGGCCTCAACAAAACAATAGAGCTGAATCATTTTTGATGTATCGGCCGTAAATCCAATAGCCTCTGTACATAACTACATCTGCTATGTCACCCTGCCTATAGCAAGAGTAATTCAAAATAATGCTAAAACAACCCCCCATATTTACCTTCCTATACATTAACACTATACTCTCTAAGTATGAATTGCTGTGGAATGGTAGCACATTTATGTGATTTATTATGTTTGTGTCAGGAGTAATATCTAATAAAACATAATATATCTACTATCTAAATATTGCAACATCCCTATCTGACTTCTCCAAACCCCAATTTTTTATTTTAAAAAAATACTTTATGATTATGATTTGCTACTGTTGATTGCGTCTGTCTATTTCTCTAATTAGTTACTTTTATGTATCTGTGTATTTATTTAGATTCATCTCATTTTTATTTTATTTTATTATTTTTGACCATTATGATTATATTTTAATATCCCCCTTGTCATTGTTGTCAGATTATTGGCCTGCTTTCCAACTAATATTTTTTTAATTATTTTTAATTATTTTCATTATTTTTAATTCTTATTATTAATTATTATTAATTTAATTATTTTATTTTATATTTCTTAGTATACTATGAATGCTATTTTTAATAAGGTGGCACACTAGGTAAAATAGGGTTAATCTTTATTCATTTGTTGCTAATTAGCAAGTGTATTTATACTCATGATTTGTCCATGAATGGACACACCTCCTGAGGAAACCACAGCATGTGGTGAAATGCATAGAGGTTGTTTCTTGTTCTGCCTGACCCTTTGCAGTTTTAATCCAAGCACTTTAATTCTGCCTTAAAACAAACTCCATGCATGCGGATCTGAGTAGCCTTCATAACAAGACGGCTTGAGAGACTCTGTGTTCTGCCTTCTTCTGGTAACTTAGAAACTAAAGGATTGATGCAAAAGTTTTTAATACTTGTATCTATCAGCTTACGTGAACAACGGGCCGACAGCGGGTGCCACTGTTTTAAAAAACCATCCGGCGGCTCTACTCTACGAGTGAGCACAAGTGCACCTACTTTTCTACTTCAGTCCCCTTAATACGGGGTTAATGTCTCTCCTGAGGAGTTAGAGCAAACACGAGCTGCAAGGCGGCTGCCTCGCGGCACATACGGAAGTCACTGCCGTTCCCCACTACTTGCTGGAGATTTCAACAAAGGGTGAGTGCTAAAACTACACGATTGTGCCTATCTTCCTCATATTGGACATATAAGATACTGACCCACATTAAACGACTGTGATTGATATTGCTACACATCGTGCCTTCCCTTTTATCCCACTGGGAATACAAGATACAGACCCACACCAAAAAAGTCAGTAAAATCGGAGCAGCATCGCAATACCTTTTTCTACCTCCCTACAGCTGATTTTACCAAGACCTCTGTTTATACTACTAATAACTACTAATAAACTTCTAACTGCAGTTCACCTTGTATACAGATTGCTTAGCAGGAGTTTCCTGCATGTTAAAATTAAACATCCATCAATTTTTTCCTATAAGGCTGAATTAATAGGAACATTCCATATTGAAGTGCTGCTTGTTATCCCCCTTTCGGATATAATTGTGTTAGCATCTATTCCCTGCTGCCTGATCAACAGCAGGATTTGCTACTTTACATCTAACTGCAAAGGTTCAATGTATATTGTCATTTTGTTTATGTTTTGAAGATTAATTTAGAGTAAAAGTTTTACGTACATTTACTATTTATATTAATAAAATTTATATAGAAGAAGACACTCCTCTAGCGCTCCTTTTTGTTTTATTTATTCTTTTATGAGATTTATTGCAGCCATGAGCTGCTGAGGTCTGGTTTTCTGAAATATATTGGCTATTGCTCCCATACCAATTAGCGCTCTCTTTCCCCCCTTTTTTCCTTAATTTCAAGCTCCTTCATAAGTCTGGATCCAGCCCCACAACTCTACAACCTTCACATTAATTGACATACCTCACAAATCATAGAGTGGGGATTCAGTTGTACAAAGAAGGGTTTGACGCAAGTTATTCCTCAACATTCAATCTCAGTTGAACAAACGCCTAACAAACGCCTTTTTTTCAATGATACACATAGAAATCTCCATATTCACTAAGCACGTCGTTACCAAATCGCACTAAGATCGCTTAAAAATCGCCATTTTTGAAAGTGTCCTGTAGTAGGGGCGCTTTTACACAAATCACCATTATTAATGCTTGCAGCCCTATGTTCACTATAAAAGGCAGTCCTAAAGACCGCATATACCCAATCTACATAGCGAAACAATACGTAGATTACATAAAATAGTTACTACGCATGCGCAGTAGCTACTATCGGTTAAATACAAACGTATAAGCAATATGTCCGGTAGTGTGAATCCAGGCCCAGATGTGGGTTTATGCAGTTTGAAAATGGAGGGGAGTTTTATTACAAACATCTCTGTGCTCATGAATGATGGTGTGACAGTGCATTATGTGTCATCCATGTGTTTTTTACGTGTGCTTGGACCCGGACTCCCTGTCTGACCAGGAGGTTGTGCAACTCTTTAGGCTTAACTGTGCTAATCTCCTGAGAATTTATGAGCAGGTGAGTAGGGATTTGGAACCACCTACAGGTCATTCCCATGCATTGTCTGGGATGCAGAAATTAATGTGTGTCCTCCACTTTCTGGCTACTGGTTCATTTCAGGCAGTCACAGGGAGAGTGGTGGGACTTTTACAGCAGAGTTTTTCATGTCACTTGACTAATGTGTTAAGTGCACTAAAGAAACTTGCGCAAACATATATTTGCTTCACAAGCCAGGAGTCACATTGGCGAGCCCACAAGCTAGCATTCTATCTTGCATTCAATGTCTTGGGTGCTATAGATTGCACTCATATTCCACTGAGATCCCCTAAATGGAGAGAACATGTATATGTGAATAAGCATCAATATCATTCCTTCAATGTTCAAGTGGTCTGTGATGCAAACAGAAAATTTTGAGTGTCTTTGCTGGCTACCCTGGGTCATGCCATGATTCCTATATTCTGAGGAAGTCATCCCTGTATGCCAAATTTGAACATGCTGAAATGCCTGAGGGTTGGCTGCTGGGTAAGTAATTGATTTATTGTGCTAAAGTTGTGTACATGTAAATACTTGTTATGTTTTTGTAATTTTTATTTATTTTTTTCCTACTCATAGGGGACTCAGGATATGGGTGTCGCTCCGGGCTGATGACACCTCTATTGAATCCACATACTCCTGGGCAAAATAAATATAATGAGGCACACATAGCTACTAGAGGAGTGAGAGAACATACCTTTAGCCTCTTAAAAACTAGGTTCAGGTGTCTTAATAAATCTTGTGGTGTGTTGCTTTATAAGCCTGAAAAGGTTTCTGATATTGTGCTTGGGTTTTTTTTAACAATATTTTATTGGAGCATAATCACATAGATAAACAGATAATGTTCACATAGCACCATGCAAGGTACTCAGAATGCAGTTAAGCAAGAATTAACAGTGTACTAAGATCATGAGGTATTACTTTGAGGTACAAAGTATTTTCACAGAAGAAGTCTACTTTATGATCATAAAGAAAAGATTAAGGCGGATATAGCTTTTGTTTAGGAGACCCACTTCAAAAAAGGCTCGGCTCCCCACCTTTCCAACCACTATTATCCACAAGTATTTTGCAATGATTTTTCTCTTAATAAAAACAAAGGGGGCAGCAATTTTATTTTTTAGAGCTATTCCGCTTTCTGATCCTGTATTTATCCCGTTGGGTGATGGACGGGGCGTTTTGGTTAAGTGCAAGCTTTATAATCAATCCTACACTTTTGCTAACCTTTATTTCCCCAACCAGGATCAACCCAGATATTTCGCACAGATCCTAGATGAGATCGACAAGCACAGGGAAGGTACGCTGATTGTGGGAGGTGACTTCAATTGGACAATTGAACCACACATAGACACCACTACTGGTTCTTCCAGATGCTCCCTGCGAGATGCAAGAAGGGTAAGGCAGACTCTGCACGAACACCAGCTGGCTGACCCTTGGCGCATCTTACACCCCCGAGACCGTGACTATTCTTTCTTTTCCCACCCTAGAAATTCCTACTTTCAAATCGATTACTTTTTAATTTCACATAATGCTCTCCACCTTGTCTCCACTGCTAGCATTGGTCAGATCACTTGGTCTGACCATGGGCCCACCACTATTACCATAACCATACCTGACCCCCAGCCGAAAGCCTGGTCTTGTTGATTTTATGAAACCTTTCTCCAGGATCCCTACTGTAGAAGCCAAATCGAGGCTGCTATAGCTGATTATTGGGAGTTTAATAATGTAGGGGACATTTCCAAGGTGACGATTTGGAAGCTCCATAAATGTGTGATCAGAGGTGTTTGTATTAAAATGGGATCATATCTTAAAAAGCAAAAGGAGGCCTTAAAAACCTAGCTGCTTAATAGAATCCATGCTCTGGAGACAACCCACAACTCGACAAATCGACACTGAATGAGCTTTCCTCTGCCCGCGCCTCCTTGGCGACTTTATGTAACGATCGCTACAAACTAGCTATGCGCCGGTGTAGATTCTGGTATTTCCAATGGGGAAACAGGCCAGGCAAAATGCTGGCCAGGGCGCTGACGAGGCAGCGGGCATAGGGGTTTATCCCCAAAGTCATAAGGGCTCCCTGCACCATGACACTCCCAGTATGGCCAACATTTTTAGGGACTATTACAAGGCACTATAATTTTGCTGGTCCCCGTACCCCAGTTGAAATCGCGACTCGTCAACAGGAAATCTCAGATTACTTAACCCAGTGCTCATATCCCTCCCTCCAGAAGCCTCCTCTGCTCTTGAATCTCCCTTCACTCTTGTTGAACTAGAGGACGTCATCAAAATGACTCCCAATGGGAAGAGTCCGAGCCCTGATGGCTTCTCTATTTCATATTTTAAACAACTTAAGGACAAACTGGCCCCTAAACTCCTTAATGCCTTTAATAGTATTTCTGACCAATCTAAATTTTCCCCTCAATCACTCGAAGCCCATATCTCTGTCATCCCCAAGGAAAATAAAGACCCAACTCAATGTTCTAGTTTTAGGCCTATCTCCCTTCTTAATGTGGATTTGAAATTATTCACCAAGCTACTAGCTAATCGTCTTAAAGCATACATCCCTATTATTATTTACCTGGACCAGGTGAGAGTCGTCCCAGGTAGGAAAGAGCGAGATAGTACTACAAAAACTATTAATATTCTCCATCATCTTTCCCACACAAAGACCCCCACCTTACTGCTCTCCACGGATGCAGAAAAGGCATTTGATAGGGGGAATTGGGGTTTCCTGTGAGGTGTCCTTTCCCACTTGAACCTAGGTCCCATTTGTACCCATCGCATTCTAGCTTTATATACTACTCCCTCTGCCAAAGTTTGGGTTAATGGTGCCCTGTCAGATCCCTTTCCTATCACAAACGGCACGCACCAGGTATGCCCGTTTTCGCCATTGATCTTTATATTATGCATGGAGGCCTTGGTCCGTACAATTCGCGCTAACAGAGATACACAAGGGGTTCATGTCAAAAATAAAGAATATAAATTAGCCCTTTTTGCGGATGATCTCCTAGCCTATATATCTAACCCACTGACTTCAGTACCTATTCTTATGCAAGAGTTCTCACGTTTTGGAAGTTTATCAGACTTCAAAATAAACTGGAGTAAATCAAATGCCCTTCAGCTAAATCTTCCCCTAATCATTAAACAAACCTTGGCCCCCTCCGTCCCTAGACAGTGGGGCGAATCCCACCTGCGCTATCTAGGGGTCATTATAACAGCGGACCCTAGCTTACTTTAAAAAAAAAAAAATTCCCCTGTTGCATCTTAAAATCAAATCAGATCTAACTACCTGGTCCCCTAAGGATTTTTCATGGTTGGACTGAATTAATATTCTTAAAATGAATGTTTTACCTAAACTCTTGTACCTCCTACAAACCCTTCCTATTCATGTTCAACCCCACTTCTTTAGGAGTTTCAGTGTTTGAATTGTGGTTTCATCTGGAGGAGTAAGAGGTCTAGATGTAGTAAAAACACAATGAATGCTCTTAAGGATAGTGGTGGGTTGCAACTTCCAAATTTATCTTCCTATTA
Organism: Limnodynastes dumerilii; assembly: GCA_011038615.1. Lineage (NCBI taxonomy): Eukaryota > Metazoa > Chordata > Amphibia > Anura > Limnodynastidae > Limnodynastes > Limnodynastes dumerilii. Next base: position 110,207 of record WWET01003816.1, on the reverse strand, counting down.
CGAATCTGTTCAATTAAGTAGAATTGTAGATTGGACTAGACAATCTACAGATAAGCAGTGGGTTGAATTGGAAAATCTAAGTTGCCACGTTCCCCTTCATTTAGCTCCTTGGCTTGCTACTATTCCTACCTTATCCCATCCGATGATAGGCCCCACCTTGGTGATTTGGATGAGACTTATTAGACAGATGCGCTGGACTAACTATCCCTCTCCTTTGTCCCCCTTTATCTTTAATCCTCTTTTTCCTCCTGGCAATTCTCCTCCCTTTCTAAAGATTTGGTCTGACGTGGGGTTATACAGAGTGGGCCAGCTGGTGGGATCTGTGGGTCCCTTGCCTTTCCAAAGTCTTATTGAACAATATAACCTTTCTCAATGGGATCATTGGACCTACCTCCAGTTACGTCATTTCCTCCAAACAGCCCCTTCTAGTGCCGAGTTTCATCGTGCGGAGTCTCTGTTCGAGTCCCTCTGCACTCAGTCAACTTCCCCGACACACGTAATATCTATTCTATATAGACTCCTAGTACCCCAATCCTTTCCCTTGGAACATACATTTACACAAGCTTGGAATAGGGAATTTGCTGCCCCTCTTGAAACTTATGATTGGGATACAATTTATAAAAAAAAGCATTGTTCATTGTATAGCCTGTTGTGGAAACTCGTTATAAGCTGCTCTCCCGTTGGTACATGGTTCCAACTTGTTTGGTAGTCTATAGGAAACTAGTTATAGATACAAACAGAATAATAAACCTAAAAGTCCTGCGCTAATTCTCAATGTCGCAGGTCTTGTACCACAAGGGGTTAACACCAAACTCCCCCCTAAAAATAAAACAAACGTTTTCTGCAAATTCCTACTCACAAAGTGCTTTCTTGAGTGGTATGCTCATCAGGAATCTTTCTTTTATCCGTGTAGTTATAGATACAGCCAGACACCTGGCAGGGGATGAGATCTCGGGAGAACCGGAGTTTTGGCTTCTAGCACTGGACACTTCTCCTATTTCTGAATACAAAAACTCTCTCATACGCCATCTTAGCAACGCTGCAATTGCAGTGATCCCGGTTTATTGGAAATCTTCCTCTCCTCCCTCCATTAAGGAGTGGATAGAGAGAGTTGATTTATATTATAACATGGATAATATTGCCCTGGCTGCCGCAGAATTTAAACTGTTCACAGAATTTAACACCTTGCTGAACGCCTAAATGTTGCTCCCCTATTTAACTTCACTCAACCTGGTTTAGTTTAGTTAGGAGTGTCTCCTTTTTATCTTTTTATCTTTTCCCTTTTATTATGCTTGGATGGGTTAGGTCAGGGGTGGCCAGACTTTCGGACTTAGGGATCTACTTTAAATTTAAAAAATCTTTTGAGATCTACCATAGTCCAAAATAATCATAACGCAATACTTTTTAGGGGGCTATGAGCCAATGAACACATAAAACAAACTAAACATTAATGTTAGCCTAATTAAACGGTGTTTTGAAATTATAGCACACAGATCCCTGTTTTACAAATTATGAACACAGAATACACGGATAAACACAGGAGAAATGTGTTTTTGAACACCAGAAGCGCTCAATGCACAGGTCTGCTCGCTGTCAGTGTTATCAGCAAATGGCGGGCAGTATGCAGGGACACTAGATAGATAAGGCAGGTGATGTCATGAAGTACAGCAGTGCTCCTCAACCTTTTCTCACCCCCGGCACACCTAAGGCCTTTCCAGAATTTCGTGTCACACCAAAAGCAAAAAAAAATAATTTTATATTTTTTATTTTATAAATTTAACATTTCAGCTAATAATATTTTTTTTCCTTATAACTAATAACTATGTTAGCTTATAAATATAATTCATATAGCTCCCTAATTTTGTGTCCATTTAGCCTCCTTGTCCCCCTCTTTATTTGTGTCCAGTGAGCCTTATTGTTCGCCTCCTTCTGTGTCCAACCAGCCTTGTTGCCACTTTCTTCTGTGTCCAAACAGCCTTATTGCCCCATCCTTCTGTGTCAAACCAGTCTAATTGCCCCCTATTTGTGTCCAGCTAATCTTATTGACCTTTTTTGTGTCCACCCAGCCTTATTACCCCCTCTTAGTGTCCAGCCAGCTTTATTACCACCTCTTCATGTGTCCACCCAGCCTTATTG